>JANUFV010106910.1:4529-17304 GCA_024757865.1 Epizoanthus scotinus | reverse complement strand
GCGGCACCCCCATACCCAGCCAAAGTTCGGTTAAGTAATCCCCCCCCCCCCGGGTATCCGAGGATACAGTAGCCTCGTTCCTTGTTTGCCAGCACAAACCAACAGTGAAACCATGCGCTCGAGTCGTTACAATGTTAGCACACAATTAGAAGGCATTTCCAATGTATTTATTTTCAATACCACTGCAGGCCTGTCTCGAAAGGCTACACAGTATATTGGGGCCTGTTTTGCTATATTAACGCTCTTTATATTCTGTCGGTGAACAATAACAACAACAGAACTTCAAAGAGACAGGGACAACATGCCTAAATATCTCTTCAATATGATTAGTTCCCAGCTCTCTCGTTTCTCGGTAGAACGACGATGATTCCTTTGTGCTCAAGGTGTGTGTCGCGCTTATGTTAATACGATATTTTCCTGGCGTCGACTCTACTCTCTGTTCACCGAGGGGTCAAAGTTTGAACTATCGTTTTAATTCATGAACAATAAATGGCGTAGTTATTTCATTTTTCCTGCTTATAAACCTGGAACGAAAATAATTTACACTGGTAAAATATCATAATAGCTTCCTGGTTGATATCTAATAGTGCTTTCTAACTTTATTCCTCTTCAATGAAGCCTCGTCGTGGTTTATATGATGGTGTAGTGCGGGATTGCCTCTTGGTGATTTTTGTAGTCACGGCTGCTATAGCTGGCTTTCGGTCTGCTTTTAGTGACTAAACGTTATTGCTACCCAAATGAAAGACATTTGTTTAATATTTTAGGTTAAAATATTTTTGCTGGCTTTCACTCGCATATTTCGTATCCGTTTATAAGCATATGTTCAAAACCTAGAATTGTAAACACTGTACTGCCGTATTGACTTCAGTTTAATGCGACACATTTCACCAAAGCCATACCACGGAACTACCCAGCACAACATAACAGTGGATGTAAATACCTCTTATTACTGGGCCGAATGTGAGGTTTGTACGGCAAATTCTGGATCGAGTTCTATCCTTCATTTTATGACCCAAGCGCGAAGCTCGCGGGCCATGAGAATGGGAAGGAATAAACAAGGATCCATAACTTACCGTACGGGCCGAGCTAACGACGCTAATATCATCTTTATTATATAGCTTTGTTAATAATTTGGAACACGTGAGAGCGTGTAAAAACTTGGAAAGGTAAAGAAATTAAAGCCGCGCAAGAGTGAGACCTTACGGACCTGAAATTGACCAATCACAGCGCGCGGTATATTGCAAACTGACGAGAACATTGGTAGGTTCTTATAATTTACTAAAGTGGCCACGTTTGTAATGAAATCGATCTTACTGCAAAATGTAGTACTACTAGTAGAAACAAACAACCTGGTATTAAAGAAAAACTATCCATCTGAACATGAAGTGCATGTTCTTACAAACTGGATTGTACCGGCTGCGTGTAGCTCATTGATTCTTTCAATGCTGTTTTACAGGCTTTCAATCGTAGCATTTGAAATGATGTAAGTTTAAAAACCTTTTCAAAAAAATATTTGAAAATAAATTGGACAGAAGACGTATGGAAAGCAATGCTTATACGTTCCCTCGCGGGAGAGGGACAGACTAATACCGCTTACAATTTAAACCTTTCCATTCGGTCTGAAACATCTATGTTTTAGAGTCATTAATCCCTACGGGAATCGTGAAAGTTACATTCAAGCCATCTTGGTATCATGGTGTCATCTGTCATTGTACGTGCTACGAGGACTTTGGTGGCAAGCACATGACGTCTTGACATTCCACAGCCGAGTAAAGTGCTCGACACACTAAGCGAGTCAGTTTATACGCTGATCGGAAAATATCGCCTAGTGAGCCCGCTACTAACATCGCCAATATCTAGCATGTCACAAATCGGAATTAAATTCGCCGCAATTTGCCGAATCCGCTATCTTATTTCCTAGTCTCAATGAATCGCCAACTTATTTAACCAATCAGATTTTGCAACATATTTATATAGCAGACTTTCAACGCGGCTAATGCTTTGCGAACCAAGGCGTCAGAAAGCCATAGGGACCATCGTAGGATTCAAATCACCAACGCGCCACGAAAACTCGCCAAGTATCTCTGTATTAAGAGTCGACGCAATTCGCTGGTGATGGATTCCCCTCGATTGACGGGAAAGCAAAGTCTTAATCGGAATATAACTCATTTCTAGTGGACTATTATAACGCAGAGAAATTAATAGTTTATGTTTTGAGCAATTTCAAATATATGTAAAATACTAAATTATACGTTTTTCTTCTTGAAGTAATGTTTTATTTATTTTTTACTAAACTTTGCTTTCAAAAGCAATTTCTCACAATATATCATTTTGACCACACCCCTTTATAGTTGTGTTGATACAGTATGCATACACTCACCCTCCACCCCTCGGGTGACTTTGTGCGCATTAAATTAAAATAAATACGGCTGTTTCTTGGAGACAATGTATTCACAGCTACAAATCGATTTCTAACGTTTTGAATGTCTGGCTAAACGACACCCAAGTATGTAAGAAACAGCAAAAACTATGATTTTGTTGATTCATTTACAGATTAGATAATTGTAATATTCGAAACAAAGTCTCTTTCTTAATCCTCTTTCATCATCTACTCGAGGCACAAAAAAACAATTTACAGGGTCAACTAAAATCACGATTTCATGTTTTATATCCAAAACACTTGTTTGTAAAGTCGACGATATATTTAATGCATTTGTAGATATTTGCAATGTAAAATAAAGCCGTTACTCCCGACCAAACGATGCGCAACTCGTCCTAGCTCTACGATGCGCACTTCGTCCTAGCTCTACGATGCGCACCTCGTCCTAGCTCTACGATGCGGTCTACTCTATACGCAACTCTCCGTAATCCTCGTCCACGTATTGACAGGCACTGTTTAAGGTATTCACATACCTTGCCTTCAAATTCCTTGTTCCCGTGGCCATGGAAACAGATTGGAATCCGTGAACATATATACACAATTATCCGTTTCTTGTGCTCCGCAGTTCTCTGCCTGTTTAAATAGTGTACCACGCTTATATTCTCTTCCCCGGAAGAGCTCCCAAGTGACAAGGTCCTCAATTATTGATTATTATTGTTCTGCAATTAAAGAACTAAATGGTTCGACAAACTCTTTCTACGGAACTCTGAAGTGTCCAAAGATTGATTGCAGGAAGAGGGAAGTGTAGTAGTATCCAGTCCCCACTCGGTGACTAATCACATGCAGAACAAGCCATTAAAGTGTTGCTGCTGGCCTGGGGGGCAGACACACTTGTATCCACCTGGAGTGTTGATGCAGCGGTGATGGCACAGACCATAATATCTTGAGCATTCGTCAATGTCTGGGGATGAAGGAACATATTGAGATGAATGACAGAGAATAATAGATGGACTGGCTCATGGGACTGACTAACTGACTGACTGACTGACTGACTGACAGACAGACAGACAGACAGACAGACAGACAAACAAAACAAACAAACAGGCAAATAGACAGACAGACAGATAGACAGACAGTGTATTGTGGCTAGTGGTCATTATGGAAAATCTCACCTTGGCACGTCTTTCTGTCTTTCTCAAGCACGTAACCATAGAAACAGGAACAGCGATAGCTTCCGGGAAAGTTTTGGCACCGCTGAGAGCATCCTCCATTATTCACTTTGCATTCATCATCATCTGCATGTGTAATACAAACGCGGTGAATCAGTAATTGTGGTGTGAGAATATAGATGTTTATTGTAACCATACTCTTGAGTATCTTGTTCGTGTTGTTTGAGGGTGGGGTACGCTTGGATGTTGGTACCCTTTGTCAATTATTTTAAAGGAAAGTTTGAAGATGTAAAATAACCGAAAACATTGCCAAGTTAAGAATCTTAGAGAAGGTGACTTAATGCAGAAATGGTTTCATAGTATCATCGTTATGTCTGAATCGTTTTGCAACTATCAAACAATGTTAAGGCTACCTTGTTGAAGTTAAGGTCTCTTTCCGTTGTGAAATTAAATGACAGTGCTTTCCTTTGGACCTGCACCTGTATCTGTATCTGTATCTGTATCTGTATCTGCATCTGTATCTGCATCTGCATCTGCATCTGCATCTGCATCTGCATCTGCATCTGCATCTGCATCTGCATCTGCATCTGTAGCTGTAGCTGTAGCTGTAGCTGTAGCTGTAGCTGTAGCTGTAGCTGTAGAGTTCACGCTACAGTTTGATTTGCTAATCGACAATAACTAGTTTCGATGTTAAAGAGAGTAAAGTCTACTAACCTATGCACACTTTGTCCTGATGACTGACGAATCCCTTGGGGCACTCGCACTTGTATGCTCCAATAGTATTGCGGCATTTTGACGGATGTTTACATATCCCAGGATACAACGCACACTCGTCGATGTCTGTTTAACAAAAGGTTTGTTGTTACTAGGCCGACAGGGTGAAGGAGAGGAGATGAGGGGAGATGAGAGGGGATGAGAAGGGATGAAAGGGGATGGTCATACCCTATCTTCTTACATACCCTATTAAGACACTTACCCACACACGATTTGAGATTCATGTCCAATCTGAACCCCCTGGTGCAGGAACAGAAGTACCCCCCTGGCACGTTTAGACAGGTGTGCTCGCACCCATGAACACCTACTTCGCATTCATTAACATCTGCAAGGTAAAACGTATTGTATTAGCTGCATTATCAGCACAAAGCTTGGACCATTTAGTCTGCCGGCCTGAGAGTGGCGTTCAAAACTGCGGTGAGATGTTAAACGTACGAGGCCAAATCTAGCTCATGAAAATAAGCAGCTAAATGATAATTGAGAGGAAAGGATATATTCAGTCAAGTAAAGCTGGAAAAGATTGCGCGGCAATGGAATCTGTCTCAGTCTGCAACCTGATTTCCTTCTTTGCAAACCGGACTGCACGAAATGTGGCATCTTATCTACGTGGGTGCGACAACATCATCAAAATCTCTCCTCACCGTAACAAGACACGCCATCTTGGTCCAACTTGTATCCCTTCTTGCATGTACAGCGGTATCCCGCAGGAGTGTTGACACAACTGTGATGGCATACGCCCTTGTACTTAGCACACTGGTCCACCCCTACACGAGATTGAGGATCAACCAGGGTTAATACATACACACTTGTCCAGCCCTACACGAGATTGAGGATCAACCAGGGTTAATACATACACACTTGTCCACGCCTATACACGGGATTGAGGATCAACCAGGGTTAATACATAAACACTAGCCCACCCCTACACGGGATTGAGGAACAACCAGGGTTAATTCGTACACACTAGCCCACCCCTACACGGGATTACTGTGGACATCAAACTTGGAAAAACCAAGTCAATAGACAAACAGTTCTACCCGAGGACTGGTTAACAAATATATTTAAATCCTTTTCCTTTTATTTCTATTCTTCTCCCACACCTCTGTGTGGTCAAATTAGACAATAAAACTAGATTTCCTCTGAAGTAATAATCGACTCCATGCGGTCCTTGGTTTTGGTGTGATGTGGAGAAACCTGTCAGCCTCAAATGGTGCCGACTACGTCTCGTCCGCTCGACCTTGCGCCTTGTGAATAAATATAACCCTCCATAATCCTTTGATTTGTGCTTTCACAAGTTCTCTCAAGTTTCGTAAGAAAACAATATAGACACATTTAGGAAGGGACATGTTATTGCGGCCTCTTAGATTGGATACTCCAAACAGAGTCCAATTCTGGAATTTTAAAATTGTTTCGGAATTTCTTGTCTCTTTCGGCTTAGAAAACAACAGATTACCAAACCTGAAGGCACCCAGGCCTGTTCTGTAATGGTAAATTGATTAAGTGATGATCGCTCAACATTTTTACACCATTTGAATGATTGTTTTCTAGTTATTAAATGAAACTGTACAGAGTATGATATAATGTGTTAATTAACTAGCTTGACATCGGGGTTTCGACATTCGGCTAATTGATTAGAATGCTAGGTGAGAAAGGGATAGGTTCTAAGTGATAAAATAAACACAGTAAGCAAATTTGTCCGTTGACATCGACACTAGAACGATTAACAAATGAAACAATATTCGAGATTCAAATTCCTTTCACGAAAATCAAGGCAGCTAAACACGCCTGATTTACTATTTTCCCCTTGCCTTGGGCGTTCAAATTGGAAATGCGTTGGCATAAAGATGATTTGGTGTTACAACATCCCATCTACTTTTAACAACCAAAAATAGTTACACCAAAGCAATGTATCAGAGGAAAAAAAATTTATAAAGAAGGAATTTGAAAATATCAATGATTTGCGAATCAAAAGGTCACGACTTGGCAGAGTTGGCCAGACTAGTCGGCTACGGTTCAATTAGGGCGATAAAACATGTTGAATACTCGTCAAAATGGAATCAGTTCCGTGTTGATGTGTCGGGAAATTGTGCAGTATGTCATGATATGCATCCAATTGCATATTTGTATTGCAAATTGCCCACTCTGGTCGCGAGTATCTATTTTATCATGTACACGGGTTTTACAAGCAACGTAACAGCAAAAGCGATTATCCACAAGCGTCAGTTGAAAATTAACTGTACATGTGAAATAAAGTACAAGACGCGACAAGACGCAAGGAGCATCACAAGGAAAAGGGAAATGTTTGTTCCTTGTGTTCGCACTTGCAGTAATGCACGCGTGTTCTTCTCTCGTTCCTATTTTCACGGTAAAATAAAACCTCTTAGCTTGTGCTTGACATTGCCCTTGAGTTACTCCATTATATTTATGAGTCGTAGCTTTCTAGTTCTCAAGCGCTTATATTCGCTATTTGGCTAAACGCCAGTCGTATATTTAGCAAACATTTTTGTACTTGCAATATGTTGCAATATGTTGACAATCAAATTGATAAAAACCTACTAATTCGGTTGCCGTTTACATTATGCTGTCAACATTTTAGCATATCAATGTAGAGTACGATTTGAGATTGATCTGCCCAGCTGAACGTGTGTGTCCTGCATGTGTCAGTCACTGTATTTGCGTCTGATTGTTTGTTGGCTGGTGTCTATATGTGGGCCGGCCTGTGTCGTGCAAGTATATAGAAAGGGAGGGGGGAGGGGTGGGTAGTAGTTGCACGTGTCGTACCAGTAGGTATGTCGCTCTTGTGTACACCAGCACAGAAAATTGAAAATATCTGTGCATTTTAAAAGAAAGTTTTCTATGAAAAAGGAAGTTAACTCACACCAAATCAAGCTAAGAAACAATGAAGTATCACGACTAATGCTAAACGTCAGCGGTTTTGCTACTATCAATTCAAGCTTCCAAATTATTCCGTTAAATCAACCAGTACTAAACAATACACTGTGTCAGGTATACACTGCATGAGGTAGAAAACACTTGTGACAAAAATACAAAGACGAATTCACTTACTGACACATCCGCGTTTGCCGTCAGTTCTGGGTTTCTTACCCGGGGGACAGACGGTGCAGTTGGAGCCACGGCATTTGCGTCTTCGGATGCAGGCGCGGTCGTTCGGTGCGCATTTTCGCTTTTTAGCTGAATGGATGAAGCACAAAGAAAAGCCAGATAAGTTTCACTTTCTGTGACTACGCGTTATCTGCCAGGCTGTCTCTGCCTATGTCTCTCTATCTGTCTGACTATCTAGCAAACCCCTTTCAGGGAGTTCTTTCGATTCAGTCTGTGCTATATGACGCTTCATCCGTATAATATTCGCATATCAGGTCGTTTTTCCATAGCTAGCTCCAGAAGATCAACTATTATTCCTTACATTTCTATACAACATGATGAAGAGAAAGAAACGTTAGATACCTTTGCACGATCTCTTGTCTGATCTGAGCTTATACCCCCTTCTGCACGAGCAGTAGTAGGAACCAGGAGTGTTGCGACACACGTGACCACACGGAGACGTGGCTCTCTTGCACTCATTCACGTCTGCAAGTACACACGCAAGGTGAGAACAACACACAAGTTACTGTGTGAATACACACGGCTTGGCTTGGGTCAAAACAGTAATCACATTGTAAATAGTAATTCTAAGTGTGTAGTATTCGAAGTTGTAAAATTAAGGCGCTTTGTATAAAACTGCAAAGCACATGGAGACGTTACGTGAGAAACGTAATATATGCTCTACCATTTGTCATATCTTAATCTATATATTAACGGGGGATACCCGACCAGTTCACCGACATCTTCGAGTACCCAAGGCGATAACCGTCTCGGCATTTTATTGCTAAACAAAGTTGCATCTGCAGTTGATTATGGACAATGCGACTACTGCTATATTTTACAATGTCAAAAAAAACATCCTTCACAAAAGCACAATGTGCAATAACACACAAGATGACAACCCGACTCCCCTCAGGTCCCCTCACGCTCTACTTCTACAAACAATGCTGCTACTATAATGTTCCCATCTCCCTGGTCATCTGTCAGCTGGTGCTCGACACTTACCAGCACAGCTATAGCCATTCGACAGTAGCTTGAACCCCTTTCTGCACATGCACCGTGCACTCCCTCCTCGGGATGGTTTAGCACAGGAGTGTTCACACTTATGGCCGTCTACACGGCACTGAGGCGGGGTGGGTGGGGCTATTGTGCTCTTTGTTGTTTGTGGAGCTGCGGAGTCAAATAAAGATTGGGTTCACTTTAGGTGGGATGTGTAAAACTTTTTATCGTAGAAAATACTTTGTCCTCAACTTTCCCTAATAAGGCTCGGTAGCAACAGCTTTTCTGGAGAAACCGCGGGCTCACCCTAGAACAGCGGCTAGTACCTAGCCTATCACCCCTTCCCTTTTCCTTTCCGGCCTCTTCTATGATGGTGGTACACTCATAAACCCGATAAACTTGGTAAGCCTCTGGCTTTGGCTGTTCAATATGTATGTACATAGGTGAAATATTCAATAAAGTGTGTAAGTGTGAAACTTGGTAAAAGGAACAGTTAGAATTAATTTTATCACTAACAATCTTAATTTGTCTGGTTCAGCACAAGTCGACCATTGTGCACTAATCCCCGACAGCTTCACTAAACTTGGCGAACTTAATCTTTATAGTTTGCATAAATACACTTTGAATATGATTGTTGACTTGTATGGTTGCCATGGAAATCACATTACAGTATCAATGATATTGTCCATATTTTAAAGAGTTATTCTAGCAACACCAACAATTAGCTGCTAGTAAACTGCTATGATATACGAGTGAACCATTTGCTATTACAATTATGTGTATTATTTACCATTGAACCACAGCACTGCAGTTTAGACAGCTATTTTAAACATTAAAGCCCAGAGAAAACTTACTAATGAACTTTAAAATACTTTAATCCCAGCAGAAGCAATATTTTAAAACTTTGAACTCCGACTCTAATTTATATTAAAAATACATTAAAACTGCATTAATGCATTCTACACAGGTGATCATATCAGCGGTGGTGTAATATAAGAGAAGATAGTTGACCCCAGACTTACACACTCGGGGCAGGAACCTCTTATGTACTGCAGTAATTGTTAGTACGCGAAGATTCTTCGATTGATTAGGAAGATGCCAGGACCTTGATTCAACTCACTTATCAGCAAATTGACATTATGTTGTAATAACAATTCCCCATGAAATGACATGAAATGAAATGAAATGAAATGAGAATAACTTTCAACATAGATGGTTTTGAAAGCAAACTAAAAAGCGTTCTTCTTCGAAGAAAACCGGTTGTCTGAAAAGTTCTTTTTGTGTATTCCCTTGTCACTTGCATTCAATACAAACAAAGTTGCATTGCTCGGTCAGTAAGAACGAAAAATGATATAAAAACCCGCTTGCAGTATCCATAATACTCAACCACATACTGGGAACTTGCACGTTAGAGTTTGGCTGGAATCCAAGAGACACGTTTTGGGTCGTTTCAGTACATAATTCAACCTCAACCGGTACAAACAATTTAGTTTTGTCTTTTTC
The DNA here is from genome assembly GCA_024757865.1 of Epizoanthus scotinus. Taxonomy (NCBI): domain Eukaryota; kingdom Metazoa; phylum Cnidaria; class Anthozoa; order Zoantharia; family Epizoanthidae; genus Epizoanthus; species Epizoanthus scotinus. The sequence continues at coordinate 7,377 of JANUFV010106910.1, read as the reverse complement.
CACTCACACCACCGTTTAAGTTTGCGCAGAATAAAACCCGGCATTAACAAATGTCAGAAAATTGTGCTACTGCCACTTCTATCCTAGCCGTTCTCGGGTATTTTTCCAAAACCTTGAGTCGGTTTGATGATACGAAACACCCACTCTCTACAGTACACAGTGGGGTGGTCTCACTCGGCCGCCACCGGGTTTATCGTTTTTGTTAGTGTTAGATCGACACAGCATATCCCCATATCAACTATTGCTACTACGACTTTGTATTTCAAATTTCAAGGACTTTCTTTGATTTTGTAGCTGATAGGGGCTGGTGTGAAAATAATTCTGTGCAATCCTCGTAAATGCTGGTAACAAGCGGTAACAGATCCTACATTGTTACATTCAATAGCATTTCAATTGTTTCTCGTAATGCATCAGCAGCTAATGAGCAATGTGTGTATTTCCTTCGACAAGCTGTTAACACATCTACCGGCAATGCCACTCGCCGAACTGTGGACAAGTATTTCAGTACAATATATACAGCAGGTTTTACTTAGTGTTTACGTACCCAACCCCTCAGTGATGTTAATTGTTTCACATGCACATGTATCTCCTAGATTTTACATAATTTTTAGGTAATAAAATAAAATTTAATATTTGGCGGGAACACAATTTTGTTATCATAATGGTAGTGTTGGTGATGTTGTCGTGGACAACCACGGTGGTGGTGGTGGTGCCTTTGGTAATTGTAGTGGTGGTGATGGTGGTGGTTGCAATGGTTGTGGTTGTGGTTGTGATTGTGGTTGTGGTTGTGATTGTGGTGGTGGTGGTGGTGGTGGTGGTGGTGGTGGTGGTGGTGGTGGTGGTGGTGGTGGTGGTGGTGGTGGTGGTGGGATTGGGATTGGGATCAGACTGAGTAAGCAGTCATCTCGTAACGATGGGCTGGACTATCGACAGTGAACCTGTTAATGTTGTCAGCAGTATCTCCAAAATGTTTAACGTTGCACCAGTTTCTGCTCTACATATTATGTCATTCACGTGCCTATTATTAGCCCCCAGCACTCGCTTCTCACTCACCTTGATCTCCACTCACGTCGCCACGGTTGCTCTTGTAGTGAATGGGATTGCTGACGTTACTGGACCGTTTGTCATCCTTTAACGCTAAACAATATAACAACATAGAATACTTCACTTCTATTGGCCCAGATAGACATAGCGGAAGGGTGGTCAACTACATACACTATGGACAAGCTAACAAACAAGAAAGCGAAGACAAAGCGCAGAGGGACTGACTAACGTGCAGATTGGTGATGGACAATAGGTGAGGTAAACAAAGAATGCGACCATATTGGATTTGGGGGAAGGGTGGTAGAAGTTAGAATAATACATATTGCACAAGCTTGAAAGACAATCTTAAAGCACAGTTGTCCCATATATGGTCAGAGCCAATTCCACCTATTTACTAGCATATAAATTGACACAGAATATGTCTGAATTGCCAGTATTTGGAACTATACATTACTACATAAAGTGACTATTATTATATATATAATCTTCAAATCATTTATGTTTAAATATTATTTACATTTCAAGTTGCTCTACCGGAAAGTCGTATATTAAAGCCCTGGGCTTATATAAGTTCGCAAGGGGTTTTGGGTGGGCTTAGAAACTGTGGGGGCGTATATCCGGGGGTTCATAAACGGTATTAAAACAACGTTTCGGAGCGAGCAGATACTATCTGAGAAATAAATTAAAACATACCATGACATATAACGCTATTAAAATACAATTTTTGTGCGTCACATGAGATCACATTAGATGGGCCTATAGATATATGGGGGAAGGGGGTTAGATCACATTAGATGGGCCTATAGATATATGGGGGAAGGGGGTTAGATCACATTAGACAGGCCTATAGATATATGGGGGAAGGGGGTTAGATCACATTAAACAGGCCTATAGATATATGGGGGAAGGGGACTTATATATCCAGGGGCCTTTAGTGTGGGATTTTACGGTATGTGCAACAGAGATGTAAAAATGCGGAAATGTTCGCGCGAGTAGTTGGTCATACTCTTGAAAATAATAATATAACGTGCGGCGAGTTTGACGAACTACTCGCATAAACGTATTTTGCGTCCATTTATATGCTATAGACGGAAACAAACATTGACTCTGCCCATATATGGGAGACCTTCGCTTCAAGCTCAAGTATCATCAGAAACTTGGTCTCAACTCTGTCTGCCGTTACTCACGTTCACAGTCCCTGCCGTTTGGCATCAGGGTGTAACCCTTCCTGCAGCTACAGTCTATCCGACCCTGGGGCAGCTCGTGACAGAAATGGTCGCACTTGTTGTATCCACTGTTGCAAGAGCTTTTTACAACTGAACAGAAAACAAAGGAAATCAAGATTAACTACATCCAACAAACTAAGTGCCTGCGGTTACCCCAATGGTTGGGCTAGACCTTCTGTACATACAAACTCGCCTGGTGGGGCTATCTCTTGAGTTGCCTCCAGCATAATAGCGCGCCGTCCAAAGTTAAAGTTTAAAGTACAGATTGTGAATGCGACATTACTTAAAATACAAACAAATTCCGTGCAACTAAAATTAAATTTGCAAACGCTTCTATCCATGCATTCGCACCGAGTAAGGAAACATGCAGTGTAGTAATAAGAGAGGCTGTAGTGAAGGCTATTGTGTTAGCGTACAAAACAGCCCCTTGTTTGGGGATATACTTAGCTCAAGGTGTGATGGTGAAATGGGTGTCCTAGCCTGGCCAGTGTTACTGCGTTAAAGGCTATTGTGTTAGCGTACAAAACAGCCCCTTGTTTGGGGATATACTTAGCTCAAGGTGTGATGGTGAAATGGGT
>JANUFV010106899.1:0-10128 GCA_024757865.1 Epizoanthus scotinus | reverse complement strand
GTAATGATAAGTCGTGCTGTAACTGCCCATACAATGTTGGTGAGCGTTTCGCCGAAGTTGGTCCCTCGGAGGCGGTTTGGATGTTTACCTGATCTATGAAACATGGCATCTCCACTTAAGACGAAGTGATCCACCAGACACAATGCTGTAACAATGAGGAAAATGGCCCACACCAAGAACTCGTATGAGATAGAGAACCTTTTACCAGGGCGCCGAGTATTGAGTGCTGGTCGGTTTGTAGTTTGATCATCACGCTGTCTTTTCTGAACGTCTATTACAAATGGGCCTTTCTTTAGAGAGTCTGTGTCTTCTTCCAAGCTTGATGATAAAACCGTTCCTCTATTCACAAACATTTTATTCTTTGCCTTTCGCCAGCTTGGCCTAATTGTCTGTTGAAGATACAATAGTAAAATCTGTCAATAAATTTGCAAATATCCGTTTTTTCAAAATTTTGTAAACAAAGTTTTTTGAAATGTAGTCAACACCGGATACTGAAGTTTAAAGTACCCGCTGATTTCGTTCATTTATTTATTTGTTCATTATTTCTTATCGGCATGAATTATAGTCAGAGACTACAACAGTTTTCAAAATCCAATCGACAAAGATGTTGGTGGGCCACGATTTAACGTCCTCTGCATCTGAGAATATCTATTATTTCTAGGAAGTCAGAGATTAGCGTTAACGTTTGACCAGGTAGCCGCATGTTGCCATGGCAAACAGGTTTTGAATGGCACATTGCAGATGCATGACTATATCGAATAATAATAGTTTGAAACGATCCTAATCATTCTATCGGGGGACTTAAAAGAATCCACGCATTTGTCGCTAAGAGTAGGGTAGTGATCCCGGTGTTGTTGTGGCCTGAGTCTATACTGGCATCCATTAGCGCCGTATATAACATTGTAAAGCGCATCGAGACGTTACGTATGATGCGCTATATAAGCACCGACATTTATGTCTATTCATTTATTTAATCATGATTATAGCTCTTACCGTCATTTCGTGATCGTCAATAATTCCTAGAAGGCATTCTTTGGACTGTGTCTTGGTTACAAGCCCTGTGTTGCCTCTGTGGATACAAATCGTACATCAGCGGGGGGATAAATTAAAGTAAGATTTTGATCACATCATCAAGTAAGGTAACAAGATTTTTACTCTCTGGTTCAATGAACTGCACCATCGGAGTAAAATTATGTTTTTTGGACCACTCAATCTCTTTAGCAACATTTTAAAGACTACAACAACAATCTTTATCAGTTAAGAGTTTATTTGGTACACCAGGGCCAGGCTAGATAAAATTAGTTTACACAATTTGAGGTAAGCCGTTTGTACATGCGAACTTTTAGTTATGTGAACAAGTGTACACGGTAAGCAATGTCGTTATATAATGATGACAGAGTGAAAGATTTAAAACAAACTAAAGCAGCATAAAATACAAGATAGAACATACTTGTCAAAGTCCAAGAAGACACGATTTGTCAGCGTTGGGGTCCCATCAACGTTTTCACTCGTTTTCTGCAGTATTTTACCAAACTCTAACTCTTCGTTGGCGGATCGTTCAGTCTTCTTTCCTGATTCATCCTCCTTGAAAGCTTTAAAGAGAGAAATAAGTTAATTTTCTTATCTTTAGAATATCGTTATAGTGTACATATACAATAAGAAATGTTTGTAAGAAAGTTTTGTGACCAATGGGACTTGGCGGTAGCAACAAAAGTGCAAAACGATAATACCTAGCTTATCATCTCTTCCCTGATTATACTGTATATTCTGGTGGACTAGTTTTGAAAAAAACTTAGCTCTGACGCACAGGGCTAACTCTCGAAACGTCAACTCAAACCTACTACCCTCAGGTCAAACAGCATAACATCAACTCCTACAGTTTATTAAATCAATCTTATACTGTATATTGCTTCGTTTTTCGTAATATTACTAGAAACAAAGACATCACGTCTTATTTACCTTTCGACATACTCGTCCGAAAATTTTGATTTTTGTGCCCTGAGCGGGACTCGAACCCACGTTTCTCTGGTGACTAGTCGAACGCTAGTCAGAACTCACCATGCTGGCAACATAGCGAGTTACCGAGGTGAGTTGGAAAGCCGTGGGGATCCCTTGGGCCCAATTTAATCTTCACTCGAGTGTGTTTCTGACCTCTATAACCCTTCAGGGTTTTGACAACAACAAATTGATCTTGCACTTATTCAAACGAGTGGATATTGAATAACTTATTTATCAATTAAGTCATTGACATATACAATATATCTGGCAAACTGGATTTCGAGTGAATTTCTTGCGTTGTGATGATATGAAGCTAAATTTGTATTTTGCAGTACTATGCGGACTTTCACTGCGGCAACTCCGTTGATTTTTCAGCTAATATTTCACAAGCAACAGAGAGGCCTCGATTGGTAGGTCTGTACGCAAGAATATCGTAAATTCCAACATTAACCCTCGAACGTTAAGATATTTCTAGTAACTGTCACTCATTTTTGAACATGTAATTTGGATGTGTTTTTCAATGTGATTGTCACAAATGGAGAGCACCATCATGACAACTTACCCGGCTCCACATCGTGCAGAAATCTTGACCACTCGCATGTGCCAGGTTTGTTTGGATTATTGTAGTGGCTCTCAATTGCCTTAAACTGATGATCTGTGAGGTGAGGTAGTCCCATTGCTTGAAGTCCTTTCCTGAAATCACTAGCTGGCATACATCCTGTTCTTAACAGGTCATATTGTTGAAGGAAGTCCTCTCCCTTTAACACGAAAGAAGAATGATGTTTGTTACTGAAATTAATTTATGTAATCAATTTATAATTTAGCGTGAGTAGCAACAAAATATATAATACCACTATTTTTTAAGTTAAAAATACAATCTGAAGATCTTTAGGTTGTCTCTTTTTAAGACGTTCAGTCAAACATAGTAACACTAACGTCCACATACACTGATGGTGTTTTTCATATGTTCTCCAACTATTTAAAGAAATAAATATATATTGAAACGACTATTTACTCAAACTAAAAGCATTTGGAACTAACCATGATGCAGTTTTCAAGAACATGGTGCTTGATTAGATTCATCAACTCATTATAATCTGCAGAATTGTGAGCTAATGGAGCTTCTTTGTCAGATTGCATCCTGTAAAGGGAAACATAGTTAGGAAATACCTGTACATGTACCTCTTCTCTGTTGCAACATTCAGTAAAGGCCTACTCTGGAACCCAAAGTCGCCTTAAGTCGCACAAAGTCGCCACAGTTTTCTGGTGACTTTTGCTTAAGTCGCACAAAGTCGCCTTAAGTCACACAAAGTTGCAGCGACTTTGAATCCCAGAGTAGGCCTCAGTAACATATTATTCCAGAACTAAATATCATTAGATTAATATATTAGCATAAAATATTTAGACAACAATTGTTTTCATAAACGAGGTTTCTGTTAACAACAGTAGATTAGCCAGTAACAGCAACTGACTTAACTTTCCTTTGCATTTATTCTGGTTATAACTGCTTATTGAAACGAGGAAAGAGAAGTACTTGCAATTTATCAAACGAGCTCGCACTTTATAGGGGAAGAGGAATAAATGAGGCGTTATATTAATAATAATAATAATAATAATAATAATAATAATAATAATAATAATAAAATAAGAATGTAATTTATAGGGGGTGTAATACACACGAATATATATATTTAATGAAAGCAGTGAAATGTTCACTCAATCCCTGAGAGTACTCAATACATCTAGATAAATTGGCTAGGATGGATAAGAAATTCTAAAATGACAAAGAATCTCAGTTACTTACAATTTCACGTTTTTCACATCGATCTTTTAGCTTTGGACTGAGTGTGCGCATTACAATATGATCGCATCAGTCATTAATTACAATATGATAAAACCTATTCAATACAAGAACTGACTCGTCAACTATCCCAACATTTGGATGTAGCTTCTGTTGATCACTATGTGCATATACATTGAAAGAAAAAAATAATGTTTCCTTAATTTATACCATACAATATGTCATTTTTCTCTTCAGTATTGCAGATTTTCTAGATATAGAAGGCATTGATAACACTTATATCATAATTTCCTTACCTCTCTACTCCGGCAAGATCTGGTAAACCAGCAGTTTCTGCTAATAATAAAAAAATGATGGGACAGGAGTGAGACTTTGCTGTCTATAATAATAAATTGAACTATAAGCTTTGCGAGACATACTATTTAGATATATTGTAAATTGCTCACTCCATCGCTTCTATCGCGTACAATTGCACATGTAAGCGTCACAATATAAATAATAAGATTATTATTATAACTGTTATTATAACTGTGTATTATTATTTTTCAATAAAGAGTTGAATGGCTCGAGTTTATGAAATGACAACATAAATTCAAAAGTATCGGTTAAATTTTCTAAAAAGTAATACAGAATGGCTGATAAAACAATTTTTGAAACAAAATGTGCTACAGCTAGAGAGAGAGTAAAAAGATTAGTATTTCTGAGGTTCTTGGTCTTTTTGCTTAAACAATTCTGATTTAATATGGCCTATAATGCAGACATATGAACTCCAAAAAACTTCACTGAAGAAATTGAGGCAAGTTCGTTGATCGTGGTGCATATAGCCAGATCGTTTATCGTGATTCGAAACAGTATAAGACCATATATAATCACTTAGGGCTCACCATGCACCATTCACTGTTGACCTATCAGAATAGTTTTCTTCCAGACAGATAGTCCATAACCCAGTTAATAGTAGACTACTTTGTGTCTAGCTTATGGATTTTTGAAATGAATACCTTCTAATTAATGCGGTTGAATGATTTGCCGAAGTCAAGTAGATATATGCGGCGAGTTTTCCCAGTACCATCAGTGTTTAACTTGTAACAGTAGAGCGTACTGATAAGTGTGTCGACAGCGGTTTTGGGTCAAGTTTTTGGTAGATGGATCCGAAGGTCCAGTTTCATAAAAGATTAAATGTATTATTGTTATTGTGATAAATATATGGCTAGATTTTTTGCTATGTGTAAAATCAAACGTTTTCGGTCCATCTTTCCGGTGGTCAAGTGGTCAAGTCAAGTGGTCAAGTGCACCGAAAACTTTTGTTTACGCATAACAATATAATTATCACATTTTTATCATGGAGTATACAATTTCATTATTGTTATTATTAATATTATTATTATCATTGTTGCTGTTTTAAAAATATTATTAATAGTAATACTACTACTATTGTTATCTACCATTTAAAGATAATTCTACTTACCATCTTTTGTTTCAGTTAGAGCAATGTCATCCTCGACTGTTAGTGTCCTTTCATCTTTGAGTCCTATACAAATTACAAAACGTTTAGTATCACTAATAAAAGGGAACTAGGGTCATTATCGAGTCCTGTTTTGCTTTATTTATTTTTACACAAAACAATGGCAATTTACTATTTATCTATCTAACACCTAATATATTTCAATCGATCCTATAATAGCATGGAATAGAAGTAAGTATCGACAATAGAGCCTGGTTTAGATAACTAAAGATCTTTTATTTTAATGTAATTTAAATTTGGTTTATAACATATTATCTTTGTTAAATGATTTCGAACATTAAAATCATTGGCAGGAACAAATGTTAATTATATATTTGCCATCACCATGATATTGTATAGCCTGTCTCAAATATTTTTGGTTGGATCGACAATGGAATATATATATAGAACATGCTCACCTTTATCGGTAGTCTCGGGTAGTGAAGCAGTTGCTGTATCCATTCCTTTGGGAGCAGTCGCAACAACTGAAAATGATAAAACCCCCAAATATGTCATATGTAATTATTATACCATGATATATACCATATATACCATATATACCATATATACCATATATACCATGTGGATTGAGTATTATAGCTCCCTTACTTTGTGTTCGGTTAAGAACTCTGCTCATATTGTACTATTGATGTTTGCATTATTGCGTAGCTCACTACTCTGTAGTTTGAGCACTTTGGCTTAGTACACTGGGCCTGATTTAAATTGCTTTGTGACTTTGTTCTCATTGCTATCAGGTCCATCTTATTCCTATGTTCTGCACTGATGAGCTCACAAAATAGCAAGCTTTGCAGCTAATTTCCAAATGTTTCATGAAAGGAATCTGTTAATTGCTTTGATAAGTTAGACTGCACTATAATTAAGCCTGCCGCACACGCAAGACATTTTGCTCACTGAGCCAATTCCTCTCTTGTGCGGCAAAGTCTTCGTGATAAAGTCATCACGCGAGGCTGTGAGGAAAATATCTTTTATGTTTTATATTTTTATCTGCCGAGGAAAATGCCTAATTTCAAACCTATGTTGTTCTACAGTCAGCTCTCCTACGGTGATGGAACTTTCTCAGAAAAAGAACAGAAATGCAACTCGGCCCGCTGTTTTGATTTTTGTTCAACTTAAAAATACGTAAACAAGCCGTGCAATTTCATTGACTATAATCGGTAAATCTAGCTGAGCCGAACTCTCACCACGAGCGCACACGGTGAGGAATCTGCTTTGCGAGGCAAAAATTATCAAACACGACAGATATGTGTCTCACGACCTCGAGAGGCAAAATTCTCACTAAAATTTGAACGCAAACAAGAGGAACTGGCTGATCAAAAAGTTTCGCGAGGCAGTTAGCTCAACTGTTTCCTCACCGTCGTGCGGCAGGTTAACACTAACACTAACACTAACCCTAAAAAGAATAATAAAAAGTGAACACGCAACTTAGTTAAACGTTTCAAAGCTTTACTCAAAGGTATCCTTTGTAATTTATTGCCTTTGGCGAAATATATCACCAATCCCGTGAAAAATAGAATAAATCGTTTAACGATTCATTACACGTATATAGTTGTGATTACTCATTTACACAAGTTACGTTCTGAACATTGAATACTTACGCAGTTGTATGGATTAAAAGGTCTCCTTTCTATGTACTTGATACGAGTTGTGCAGCAATCTTCTGCGTTCTCAGCGTTCTTAGCGTTCTCTGAGAAATCCTAGCTAGAATACGAAACATAAGGCGTGACCTTACCCTCTTATCAAAAAGCTAACACATTTTCATCCAATAGGATAAAGCTTTAAAAATAAAACACATGAGTAATGTTTTAAACTAATATAGCTACAGGTGTATTGTTATGTAATGCGAACAATCAGTATATAATATATGTACATGAGTAACTCATACGGGACAATAATCGCTTTTCAAGTGTTGTCAAATCATTCAGTAATTTTCCAAGTTCAATGCAAACTAGTTTTATGAAATGCACAGCTGTAGTTTTAAAAGTGAAGTGTATTTGTTCAGTTCTAGTAATGTAAAAAAGAACGGACTCATTTTTATCAGCTATTGTCATTCATTATCCCGTTCAGACGGTTTCCGTTAATAAAGCTAAGACCTTCTATGGTATTTCGCCAAAGGCTATGACTTTTTGGTCGAATAATTTGCTTCAACATGCTGCGAGAGTCTTGAAATGTGGTTTCACGATCCTTTGATAAGCCAGTGCCGAAGACTTTCGTTCAAGCATTTACGTCATATTTCAGCAGTTAGCAAACCAATACTCTAGACTTCCGTTGTAATAGACTGAACTTGGCGTTCTACACGTGTACTCTGACGCAAGTAGCAACGGAACGCTCTCCTGCTCATGCGCAGTTTATATTAGAAAGGAAAGTGTGGGTCCGTCCAAAACATCACAGAATACCTAGATGAGGCAATAAATTCAAATTAATCAATTATTGCATAAAGTAACTGCATTTCATTTTACGTCTAAAGAGTAGACGAGTTCACGCTATGATGTCCTTAACTTTTGCTAGCTCCCAAAACCTGATATTGAGTGTGGATTATTGATATTGGTTGTTTGTAATGATGTGTAAATACCTGTTATTAGCCGATTTTTTCCCTTCCTTTTATGGCATAAGAGCAAAACTTGCGGGCCATGAAAAAACAAGGAAAAAACGAGGATCCATAACTTACCGTACGGACCGAGCAAGCGAGGCTAATCAGATATTTATTATATGGTGTTTTTGATAATTTGGAGCAACTGACGAAATGTAAACACATGAAAACATAAACAAATGACAGCCGCTCGAGAACGAGAGGTTCGTACGTTAACTTACTGATCTGAAATTGACCAATCACAGCGCGCGAAAATATCTAGACATACAAGAAAGCTGCTTATTACATGTTCCATGATTTATGCAAAAGAACACGATCTTACAATATTTGTTTGAAAATAATTCTCCAGACATTAATCAGTATTTTCGTTCACTACTTTTAAGAAAATGTCAAAACCATTTTATTCAAAACATAACGAAAAGACTGTAGAAAAAAGAGTGTTCTCATTCTAAACCTGCTATTGTTTTATCCTGAGCTGTTATTTTTAACATTCAGTTGCACAAACTTACGCAATGACTGTAGGCATAACCATGAACCCTAAGCCGTGAAAATGATTCCTAATCGCTTATGAGCCACAGTTCATTCGTTCATTGTTTCCAGTATTTTATTAGTTATTTCGAAGTGGCTGTATTCCATTGGCTATATAAACACACTTACACTAGCTTCTCGTCTGATTCTAGAAACTGTGTGCCAATACTCAGTTATATAGTTGTTGTAAGAAAGCAGTCGGATTACTTTAACAGTGGGAGTTTAATTTGTTGTCTGTGCCTTTATAAACTATATATTTTAGATGAGTTCCACAATAACTGAACTCTAGAAGAAGAATTGAAAACGGACCATTTGATTTCGTGGGGGTATGGCAGAACTGGAAGAATTCTTATCTGCACGAGCCAAAACGACAAAAATTAAATCTGCAAGAAGTGAAAAGAAAGCGATATCAGTTATTTCCATAAATCTAGATTTTGTCTATATTGTTCAAAGCTTGCATGCTTGAATTGAAATTCTTATGCAATCATAGTGCCAAAACTTTTAAAACATTTCTCTACGCTCTATATTCTTCAAAGAAAAAGTTTTACTTTTGTTAGCTTCTACAGAACACTGTCGATATCATGTCGGTGATGTGTTTACGAGTTATTACCTCTGTTTTATCACATGTTAGCAGTTGTTTATTTTCATATTTAACAAAGTCTACTGAAACAAGTAACAAGCTATATTTCTTGTTTATTTTTATATAATCTTCCTTGCACGAAGGGTTAGTCTTCCTTGCACCAAGATTTAGTCCACAGCAAGAGGTTGGAGCATGCAAATCAGGCTATATTTCATCGCTAAAAGGAAACTTGACGCAAGCATTAACGCTGACGCAAGCACAGTGATCAAATTTTCCTTTTTCTGCATTTTTTTCTTTTGTGTCTTATGTGTATTTTGTGTTTTATCTACGGCTTATTGAAGGAGTATAAAACGAGTCCGAACGCGGGAATTTGTAAGTACACGAAAGAAGTGCTTTTAAGAGAAAACACACGAGCCGCAGACGAGTGTTTCACCGCACTTCTTGTAGTCTGCGGTCCACTCAAGCCAGTCGGGCATGTAATTTCGATATACGTATTTAAAAATCGAAAGAATCGATACAAACGCACTGGAACATGTCGACCCAGATAAATTCGCCCGGGGCGAAATGACTGTGGTCTATATTAAATCAGTACAAGGAAGTATTATGATAAATGTCGCAGATTAGTGTTTCGATAGTTTTTTGGATTTGTAAAACAAAACTCAGCTGAGCCAACATGGCTTTTCAAAATATAATATTTCCCATATTTCTGAAATCATGTTTCTAACAGTCTATTATATTTTATGATTTTACCAGTTATAGTTTCATAACTTTATTATAAGAGGGATTTACTAATTTGAAAGATAACACAACTGATGCTGATAAGAGTAAATACACGGAGCATTGATGTCCCAAATAGTAAACAATACTCCTTAATTTAGAGCAGAGATCTTTCTGGTCTAGTATTATAGTATTTTACAACTAACAGAACAAGCAATTTTGAACTAAAAAGCATGATAGCACAGATTAAAGGGGACTACAAATTATTAAACTTGATTTTAAATTTAAGACGGGCAATGAAGATCACCTATAATTCTGGCTCAAGATTGATTTAATCAACTGTAGAAGTTGATGTTATGCTGTTCGCCGTGAGGGTGGTAGGTTTGAGCTGACGT
>JANUFV010106888.1:0-10128 GCA_024757865.1 Epizoanthus scotinus | reverse complement strand
GACGAAGAAATGTCCCCCACCTTAGAGAACATAGTGGTGTTATCGTGGCTTAGATTAGTCCACCCTGAGCTTCCCGCTCTCGTGAAACAGCGTATACGGATTTGTTCCATATTGGCGCAGCTCTTCGAAGATGGCTGGTCGCAGGTCCAGAGGTGTTAAGAATGGTAGAATAATTTGAAGGGAGTGTATCTGCTTCTGTCACAAATAACCACCATGAGCAGAAGCCAGGAGTCCAGGGTGCATTTGCGAAAGATGTCCTTAATGTAGTAACTGCCTTTGAAGAGTATGGAAATCCTTTTAGCAATCCACACAAAATATATCATCGACAAAACTGTTGTAAGCACAGTGTGAAATGCAAGAAAAGAAGAAAATTAAGGCAAAGAGCGTTTCCTCGACCTTAGCACGCCCGTTACAGTCCCCCTAACGAAAAATAACTTCCCAGCATTTAACACCCCGAGCAAGAAAGTAATTTCAAAGGATAAAGCCAAAGTCGCAGTACTTAAGGAAGACTGTGCTTTATTTTCTAGGCAACGATGCAGTTTTTCTTGATGGAGCTGTTTTCATTCAGATGTTGGCATCAAGAACAGCGCATACCTTTGAGGAGTACTTCAATTATATGTTTGTACCATGAGCCACAAGGCATCTGGAAACAGTGAAGAGGGTTGACCTGGTATGGGATGTGTACAAGGGCGATTCTTTCAAAGACATATACGCAGGAAAAGAGAGGCTCTGGACAACGGTGCAAAGTGCTGATGTCAACACGAATTCCCTCTGATTGGAAGCGCTTTCTTATAGGGTTGACGACAACAAGGATTAACTATTCAAACTTCTGGAAAAACAGGTACGACGTAATTAATGACAATAATGTTAATGCTTCTTCAACAATCCTGTCAGTTATAACATAAGAAAAGGCAAACGATCAGTATGAACATTTAATATATGATAGAATAAAGTCTTTAAATGGAAATTGATACTATATACGGTATAACCCTATTTTTAATATTTTAGGTGGCTCAACTGAAGAAACCTGATGACAAGGAGATCTATACCACACATGGCGAAAATGTCATCTCATCAACAACAGAGAAGAAATGTCCTTAGCTTGTACCTTGTAGTTGTGAGGAGGCCGACACTCGCCTAATGATTCATGCATGGGATGCCACCTTGTGTGGTCATCGGTGTAAGATCAGAAGCAATGACACCAATGTGATCGTGCTGGCTATTTCAGTTGTCAACACTCTTTCAGTAGACGGATGAACTGTGGATAACCTACTGAATTGGAAAGCATCTAAACAGCCTTCCTGCACATTCCATAGCGTCTGCGCTACCGATGTTCCATGCCGTAACTGGATGCGATACAGTCTGGTTTTTTGCTGGACGACGGTTTTCCCTGAACTAACACCAGTGCTCAGAGCCCTTCACACATCACCTGGTGAAGTGGATGATGCAAAGATGGATGTAATCGAGAGGTTCGTTGTTCTTCTGTATGACCACACAAGCAGCCTTGTTAAAGTCATTACGGACCTTAAGATCCGACGACAGTGAATGTCTTCAACAGCAGCCGGAAGTGCAACGGAGCTGTCTGCGACGTCAACTAGACCATTTTGCCGTTGTCGCTAAAATGTCAGTAAGAACCTGACATTCTTAAGCATATATAAAAAATGTTCTCAATTTTTCCAGACATTTTGCATTTGCAAACATTTATGAAGTTTTACGGCTGAATATTTAGCTCTTCCCTCAAGATTTTCAGGAGATGATTATTGTTTTGTTCATCTTGCCTTTGACAGGTTGCTGGAGCAGATTTTCAAATCACAACACTTCAGGTCGTATTGCATTCATACCTGGTTAAGTCTGTCCTTCCATCTGTCTATCCATCTGTGAGTGTGTAACCTTTTTCCAGAATACAGTCAAATAAATGTCGGACATCTGTCGGATTTACACGATTGATAGTGTTCGGGATCAGAATATGGTCGGATTTCTCTCGGTTTTATACGATTGATAGCCGAATAAAAACGATTTAATTTAGAGGTAATCCGATATTTTTCGAAGTACTTTCAACGTCTGTAATTGACAACCGACGTTATATCGATCGAAAATGTTCTCTACGTGCGATCATCGAAACAGCAAAAGCGAATCAGTCATATTTATGATGATTTCATCCATTTATGTGCCATTGATCATGCACAGCATTCAAGCTTCGTGTCCAATGTACTCTCGAAAAGAGTCTTTCAGGTTTTTGAAGGTGTGGAGAGGATTAATTATTGCTGGTAAAAGGCTTCCTGCAGATTTAACTGACCCGCTCTATCTCTCACTCGTGTCGATCTGACTCCAGGTTTGCACAGTCGAGAATTTCTAGCACAAACCTGATTGCTAGTATTTACAATCACAATTTCATTAATATGTGTATCAAGGCATATAAAGTTTACAAAACTGCAAGGTGCAGAAAATATTTTTATACCACCAGTCTACAAATAAGTTTCTAGTCGCTTCGCGACTCCAGGACACAATACCGAATACGGAATATACTTTCTCCCAATGCCGCCAATACAAAGTGTTATCGGCCGGTATTGCCGGCTCAAAATCGCAATTAGTTTATAATATGCCAAACATTTAGCAAATTTATTTGTAGACTGGTGGAATAAAAATCTTCTCTGCACATTGTAATCTTGTAAACTTTATATGCCAGATGCAGCGGCTGTTATGCTAAATAATATAGTTTTGGTTGCGTTTACAAGTTTACAAGTACACGTGAGTTGACTCGTGTGGTGTCACGGCAGTGATCAGGAAGCTAAAATGGAGATGATCGATCGCATCAGTTGTATTTCAAAGAAACAACATGTTTACATTTTTTTTTAATTTTAGCTATTTTTTTATCCCAGTCTAGAGTTTAAACCCAGTCTGCAGTCCGCAGATTAAACTGACCGGATATATATAGAGAACCCTCTAGGGTTTTTTTTTAAAAGAGTGATAAAATCACAAAAATGAACAAAATTCAGAAAGAAATGTAAGCGTTTGATCATCTACAAACTTGTATGGATGTTGTATGAATGTTGAAATAAATCATTCCCGGAGTACCATTTGCAGTAGCCAGCCACATGTACTACATGTCTCAGTTACTGTGATGAACACCATAACGAGGCGTACCTTAAATCATTAACAATCGGTTTCTTGTTATTCGTCTACTTAGTTACTTAGTTATAAATGACTTCTAAGAGCGCCCCCAAGGCATACTGTATATAGACTTTCTAGCGGCATTGTGCCAGCAGTTTAGTTGGTTACTGGGCAAGAACGTATTTTATATATACCATTTATTTTTGGACTTTGGCTATTTAGAGTGCAAGCGGGAATCGATGTGTAAGTACATTTACTTTCTATTGTACCTTTACACCATTGTTTATTAGTTCATTATTTTAATTATAGTTTTAACATTATTTGGTTCGTATAGTTTCTATTTAGTGACTCTTCCATGCAGTTCTTAAGTTTTAAGGTTTACATTAGCACGTGACAATGCCCCAATGTTTGTAATCTTAATTTCGTTTCTTTGGGTGTTACATCTAATACTCCGTATAGTTTAGGGTTTGTATTCTTGTGGCAATACGTGCTACAGAAGTTCCTAAGTAATTTTGCACCAAGTGAAGGTAAACGTCTGAACAAAGAACACAGAGATTTGTTGCGCTTTCTCTGGTGGAAAGATGGGGATACTAGAAATGAGCCGCTAGAGTACAGGATGACTGTCCACCTGTTTGAAGCCACTTCGTCGCCTGGCTGCACAAACTTTGCATTGAATGCCACAGCCAACAACCATGACAGCGAGTTTGGCGTGAAAGCCGCAAACTTCTTTTGCGACGATTTCTATGTAGATGATGGCTTAAAATCTGTTCCCACGGTCGAAGAGGTAATTGAACTTGTCAAGAATGTGAAGCAGATGTGCAGTAGAAGAGGTTTCAATCTACACAAGTTCGTGTCAAATAGCAAAGAGGCGATCAGAACCATCCCTGAGGATTTGCTCATTGATGTATATTACTGGTTTGATAAGAGTACAAAGAGAAAAGGAATATATACTGCTTGAATACATGGAGTTTTGTGACCAAGAGTATGGAAAGATTTTAAAGCATTCGTCAACAAGATGGCTGTCACTTGGACGGTGTGTTCAGCGCAAGATTGAAAAGTATGCAGGCCTGAAATCTTATTTCCTCAGTGAGAATTTTGCTGATGCGAGGTTTTAAAGGCTGCACAACGCCTTTGAAAACCCACTCACAGAAGTTGTTCTGTTTTCCACCATGCAAGCATCCCTCTGTTCACAAGTTTCAACAAGTTATTACAGTCAGATGAACCTATGATCCACATCGTCCATGACTCTGTGGAAAAGCTACATGTAGCAAAAACTCTTTGCAATCTTTAATTAAAACTAGCATAACGATGGAGACAAGACTTGCAGATATTGATTTGGATGATCAGGCAATCTATATGCCATTATAATCGATTCACCTTGGTGGCATGACCAAGTTTACTCTACAGAAACTGTTAAATGAAGGGGACATTACTGAAAGGACACATAATAACATATTTCGAGCAGCACAAGCATATTTCAAAGCTGCTTTAGGCTGTGTTCTTAAGAAGTTTCCTATGACAGATAAAGACCTTCATCATGCCAAGTGGATCAATGTCCAGAATCGTAGTGAGACCAAATGGGAAAGCGTCGAGTTGTTATTGACAAAGTTTAAGTCAATTTCCCAACTCTTTAACACTGACATTTACATAGATGCGATGTATGATGAATTATGTGATTACCAGACATTGACTGATAATGAAATTAGTCAGAAGGCTTGGAGCGAAACAAAAGTTGTAGATGGATCAGTTGGTGGACAGGAGATATTCCACAACAGGGTAGATGTACTGTAGTGGTACATTGCAGACATGGTTGATCCTGGTTCAAGCAAAAAAACGTTTTGTTGCCTTCCAAAGATGGCAGAGCTTGTTTTGATCCTACCACATAGCAATGCAGGGGCCCGGAAGAGAGACTATTCAGCATGGTACGGAAAAATAAGACCGACAGCAGGCCCTCCATGAAGCTACGAGAAGCTATGAGAAACTACTCACAAACTCTAAGATGGCGACCAAAGCATACAATGATGAACATAAATAAGTAGTTTAAACATTGCTAGTACTGTTAGTGTTGTATTTTCTTCATTTGGGAGGTTTTATGTAAATCTCAAGCTTTGAGACCCAAATCTCAAGGGTTTTTCCTGTTTATTTTCCAGATCTCAATGTTTGGGGGTTTCAGAGGTTGGAAGGTCTGTCAGTGGGCCTGTGTACTTGGTGAGCCGAGTATATAGATGCAGTACCAAACAGCATGAAATAATTGTACATGATGAAGCACTGTTGCGTTTCCTTCCGATTAGACGGTCTCCTTTTGTCTTGTCGCATGTAGCTGGTGCGACGAAAGAGCTTGGCTTAGATTGGAACAGATCGAAAATATTCTAATGCAAAGAGCATATGAACTATACTGCGAAAAGAAAGCTAATTTTGAAAACCTTTTTTGTTCAGCACCAAAAACAACTTGCAAATCAGAATAATCCAGTCGTTGAGTTTCAAGATTTCCCTAATGAGTACAAAGGTACAATGTGATATTTTCATTTGCACGAGCCCCAAAATTGCTGACCGTTATATCGCAGGCTCAGCAGTTTGATCGTGGCGTGATGAAACAAGATGGCGGACACGTCCACTCCTTCAGTTAGTAGAAAATCACGCAAAAGAGCTCGAAATCCTGAAGAGTGGACCAAGAACAAGCAAATAATTCAAAGAAATAAAGGTGAGGACAATATCACAACTACCTCCTCGGGCGAAGAACGGAAAGTTGGAGCAAAACGAGTTGGAGCAGATTGCAAATGCTCGCTAAAGTGCTTTGAGCGAGTGGCGAAGGAACGGCGTTTGGAAGAGTTTTGGGAAATTGGTGACTGGAACAATCAGAATTCGTATACTTGTGGCTGTGTTAATTAAGCTCACTGATGTCAAGAGAATATATGGAAAACCAAACCAAACAGCACCGCCAGCTCATTCTCGAAGACATATCTCAAGGCATTATTATGTGACCAGTGAGGACGGTGTATCAGTTCGTGTATGCAAGAATTAAGGCTTTCTTGTCAGTTCACGCTCTATCAAATGGCAGACTCTCCCGTGCCTTTCAAGACAAGGGATCTCCTCAAATGGATAAGCGGGGTAAGCACGTCCCTTCAAACAAAACACCTGAAGAAGTCCTGAGATATATTAGAGCTCACATCGAAAGTTTCCGATCAGAAACCACAATCCAAATAGAAAGTATCTGAACGCTGACCTCAGTATCAAGAAGATGTATGAATTATATGTTGAGAAATGTAATGAACAAGCAAAACTACTGTCAAAGAAAATGTATACCACACGGTGTTTAACACAGAATTCAACCTTGCATTTGGATCTCCCTAGACTGATACTTGCAACAGTTGTGATAAGATGCATATTAAGATACAGGCAGAAGTTGATGAGCAGAAACGCCATGCCTTGCAAGTTCAACATGAGCTTCATCATCGCAAAGCCAAGTCGGGTTACAATGCCCTATGTTCAGATCAAGAACTGGCAAAAAAGGATCCAAGTGTTTTTGTTATAACTTTTAATTTGCAGCAGATGTTGCCCTGCCCATATTTAACCACGAACGTTGTCTTTTATAAAAGGCAACTTTCTGTCTACAATTGTGGCATCCATGAAGTATCGACTGGCAACGGCTTCATGCACTTGTGGCCAGAGAGCGATGGAAGGCGAATCTCTGAAGATGTCACAAGTTGCTTACTCAAGTATGTATCCGAAGAAGTGAGTGACGAAATTAAGCATATAATTGAATTCTCAGACACATTTGGCGGTCAAAACAGAAATTACAACATTGCCTCAATGTGGCTGTATTGCATTAGTTACCACAATATTGACTGCATCGATCACAAATTCATATATAGTGGCCATTCATTTCTGCCCAATGATCGTGAGTACGGCAGCATTGAGCAGAAAAAGAAAGAGGTGGGGCAAGTCTATGTTCCAAAGGAATGGTGTGAGCTGGTTCGGTCAGCCGGAAGAAAAAATCCATTCATTTTTAAAGAAATGGAGCGAAGTGATTTTAAGTCATTTAGTTCTGTTCGAGCACACATGTCAACAGGAAGACCAACACCACAGGCGAGAAAGTGGGCTGGCTAAAGATCCAATTGATGAGATTTCACAGAGACCATCCTTGGGAGATGAAGTAAAAACACTCACATAGTGAACTGGAAATAGCATTTTGTTAATGTTGCTGGGACAGCCAGGCTACACACTGTCAGTGTGTGCAACAATCTTGGGCAGCAATAGGCCTGAGCATTAACACTACAAAGCTTGCAAAACTATGTAGATCCTATCCCATTTAGGTATTAAAAATGTTAAAGCCAGTAAATGGATATTGTGTTGACTCCCAGTAAGATGTAAGTCTTTTTTTTAAAATCCCACTCACTCTGATGGGAGGTAGAGATTTTAAAACAATTAATAGGGCAAATATATTGCATAAATTCATTATTTATGCAAATTAATTTGTAACTAAGATTAAAGTAAATTATCATTTATTGTTTAATAAGCAAATTGTCCTTAACAAATGCAAAAGTCCTTTCCAATTGACCATAATAACATGGCTGAATCATTAAGAATGATGAAGCCCACCCCTCCCCCCGAAAAGCAGTCGAGAAGAAGTCCACCAAAGAGGTGTGGACAAATTGCTATTAATTAGCTACTCAACAGTCTTTGGGTACTCAAAAAACAAAGAAACTAAAATATTTTCACAAGTAGAGACTCGCAATATTTTTTGGGAGAAGAAAAAATTTCAAACTGTAGTTTCTCAAAATATGTTTGATGGGGTTAGACAACTCTGCTTCTGACCCCCTAGTAATCACTCAATGGCAAATTATAATCATACGTACATGTCACCGACCGTATTGTGTGTGTAAAGGACACCAGAACGAGGCTCTCTATCTTGAGTAATTAAGCAGTGACTACTTTATTATTTGATTATTAATTATTTCTGATTCGTCGTTTTTATGTACTTTGTAATTAAATCCTTTTGCGTGAGACCACATTGATAATGTAACATGTTTTCATTAGTTTGTTTATTGAATTGTATTTCAGTTTACGTTTGATTATTTGCCCAACAGGCAAACTCAAATGCAGCTAGCATCTCTCATTCTGTTGTCGGTTAACAAGTCGTAATTACAAATTCGAAAATTGTCCCCGTGCATCTATCACATCGTGACCAGCCGGACAGAGAAGTAAAGGTTTACGCCTTTCAAGACGACGCAAGTGAAACGACCTTCATCACCACTAAAGTGCAGAAAGCCCTTGGCATCGAGGGAGTCGAAACAAGCCTAAGCCTAAGCACGATGCTGGGAAAAGAAGTCATTGATATGACAAGATTGGACGGGCTGAAAGCCAAGCGGCCAGACGGACGTGCCAAGGTAGAACTTCCCAAGGCTTACACTCGTGAGAGTATTCCCTCTAGACAGGATCAGATTCCCACGCCTGAGGTAGCCGACAAGTGGCCACACCTCCAAAGGATCAAGGACAAGATCCCCAAACTCGATGAAAGTCTCGAGATTGGTCTTCTAATAGGCTGCAACTGCCCCAAAGCCGTCAAAACCAAGGAAGTAATAACTGGAAGGAGCGCAAACCCGTACGCCGTAAGAACTCTTCTCAGTTGGTGTATCGTAGGACCAGTTAGTTACCAGCCCCCCGTCCATGTCAAAGATTTTTCCGCCAATTCATCTTGCAATTGTATCATAGCGCCAGAGAATATACCAGAGAAAAATCATACTATGAGCTTCATCGTTAAAGAAACATCCAAGGAGATAATAAATCTGTCCGCCATTCGACAAATGTTCAAGCTCGACTTGGCAGAGAACAAAGGTGCAGCACTACGAGCTCCCTTTCCTACGGTGGCCCGTACGTGTCACCGCCCACACAAATGAAAGAGCACGCACAAATTAATAAAACGCGCACAAAGTTGAAAACACACACACAAATTCACAAAACACACACACAAATTCACAAAACACACACAAAGTTGAAAACACACACACAAATTCACAAAACACACACAAATTCACAATACACACACACAAATTTACAAAACACACACACAAATTCACAAAACACATTCGACCCAGGCTTCGCCAGGTCATAGTTAGGTGCATGGTTACCAAGTCTAAGTCCATCCATCGGCCATTTTGAATATGTTCTGTTCATCATGTGGTGTTGCATTGGCGCAAACGTTCAAATATTGCCCAAAATGTGGTGCAGGAATTCAAGAACCATCTCCGACACAAAATGTACGAGAAGAGCCTTCTTCTGGTCGATTTCCAGTGGCAAAGGAAATCACTTTTGAAGAATATCGTAAGAGAAAGGGGAGCGAGAGGGCTGGCTTTTATCGACAAAACAACAAGGGGAAAAGGAAGCGCTCATCAAGCGAAAATCTTCAAGACAATGTAACTGTTACGGTTGGGATTATGCAATTTGATGGAGAAGAACTTAAGAAAATGAGAGGAAAGGGGATATATGTTACATTGAAGATGGGCGCGACAAAAGACGAACTTCTAAGTGCTTGTCTTGCCAAACAAAAAGCTCATGCAAAGGATCTTATAAAGGAACTTGAGAAGTATTGTATCTTGTACTCTGATGGCACCGTGGTTGAAAAGCTGAAGGAAACAGAGGAAGATTTTGTTTTATTTAAGTACAAAGCAGAATGTGGCAAGCCATACAACAGAATTTCCTTCTTTTTATGTCCTCAGTTGGAATATACTGAGGCAACTCTGGTTGGTTGCCTGAAAACTTATGATGAAATGTCAGATATGGAGTCAGATGTAGACCTAAATGTAGGTGCTAGATATGCCAGGGAAAGTAGAGCCTTGCGGAGATCGAAAATAAGAAGTACTGAAAGTACCCCAAGCCCAAGTGCAAGTAGTCAGACAGCTGACGTGGGCACTACTGACCTAAGTACAAGAGAAGATGTCATTACAGTTGACCGTACAAGCAACTATAGTAAAACTGGATTCACTGATGTAGATGCCTCTTTTCCACCTTCCATTGAGG
>JANUFV010106877.1:0-10129 GCA_024757865.1 Epizoanthus scotinus | reverse complement strand
TGGGGCCAACTGAGCAACACAGGAACACAAACAGTTTGAAACGTGCAGAGGCAAAACCGGGAAAGAAGTGTTGCTGATTACGATCTGAAGCGATACTGCCCTGAGTTAGGGAGAAGGTGCGACAAGCTGACGAGCTGGATATCTCAGTAATATTGAGAAAAATATGAACAATTTTGTGGTAACATTAGCAAGTGCTTGAACGCTAACAATATTGTCAACTCACAAAATCATAAACATCTGCAAATTCATAGGTCAGTTCTACATACATAAAACCAGAACACTAAGAAAAGACAATTTGATGAATTGCTATTTATTATGTATCATAATATTTATTAAATACAGTTATTATAATTGAAAGAAGTTGAAGAGTTTATTAGGAGTGTAACAACAGGCTGAGTGAACGGCGGAGAGCGAATAGAATACATTCCGATAAGAAGTTTGTTTCTTCTGACTGTTTGAAATTGTTTCCACCAGACACATACGTACTCGTGAACGAAAATATAAGATAGTGTTTCACAAGTCGTATTTGTATAATTCAACCCGCATACTGATGGATTAGAAACGTCACGAGCTTATGAGACCAAAAAATACGGATAGATGCGATCGAGTGGAAGCAAAATATAACGAAATCCAAGCAAATATATTATTTAACTTGCAATTAAGTTATTCGTTACTTCCTGTCGTTTTTAAAGTCTGCTATATAAATGAACAAAATGATGATTATCTGATACCACATACGTACACAAATATCGTTTGAAAATTACCAAGCAAAAATACTTTCATTAACTAGGCAATTTTTGACAGTTTTAGCCTGAAGCCATTTCGTCATCGAGCAGCCAAAATTATCTCTAATTTAACTTTAGATAACACAACTCCAGAACTTTTTCTGTGACGCCGGAAAGCCCAGCGCTTTATACCTGCAAAAACGACAGCTAGAATATTCCGGCTCCCGTAGTAAATCCCATCAACATTTACTTTTAAATCATTCTCATTAAATTATACTTCAAACTTGCCATTGCATTAGTTTTTCCATTGGGCAAGTTTCAAAACCATTAGCAGAAAATCATTCAGAACACACTCTTAAGAAATCACCAAACCGTTAAGTTGAATCACAGAAACCTAACAGAACTTATAACCGCACATTATACCATAAACGTTTACTACATCTGAAACGGTTTCAAAAATATTTTGTGTGTTTAACTCCCCAGTTTCTTTCCTTTAAACAAATATAATAACCGTCATTTTGTTTAAGATATATCAATTCTAAATTCTGCCTTAACACCCACAGACCAGCCAGTGACGAACTCTCAAAACCTTAAATTGTTGCTAATTTGCCCACTGCACCAATATTTCAAGAGCTTTAACCAACACGAGGACAAACGAAGAGGACAGATAACTACTGTTAGATGCGTATATTTCCGCTTATTGCACTGGAAATGATGCACTAACGCATAACTGAGACTGCTTACTTTGAGGCAATATTAGAAACTTAATGTTGTGTCGAAAATTCTAATTTATAATTTGTTTAAAAATAACAAAACTTAACCACAAATTGGTAGCAATTTTCAAACATACGTTATCAATATATTTTTGGAACTATGAAAGTAAAATTAACAAACAAGTGTTAAAATATTTTAAAATAGTTCCTTAAACAGAAGCACAGAACACAGTTTAACACCGACAATCTAGTTTATTAACACTATATTTCAAATTCTACTCCTGAGTACATCAAGCTCTGCAATATTTTTTTAGACTTTATTATATGCTATATAATGAGAAGAACCGAGCAGTTGAAAATTGAATCTAATATAATGTATGATAAACATAACGCCACTTGTGACTCTATCAACGGTGTACGACTGAGTATAAAGATAACGGTCATCATTTTCAGTTCGCATAGAATTGTATTGACTGTTCGAGTCCAGATATAGAGATTGTCACTGCATAATTGTCTCACATAATATTGGTGACGGGAATCAAGGAACCCTCTCAAGTACGCTACAAATGAATTGGATCTCAGTTGTCCAAGCCACTTTAAATTTTATTTTTTTATCTTCAACTCTGTACTATTGTTTTAATATTTCCTAGTGTAAAGTGATGTCAGAATTGTTCTTTTAAATGATCAAGCCTTTGTTCACTGTATTTCAAGTCAATTTGTGTGAATGTGTTCACCATACAATATACAACTGATGACTGAGATTTGTTCATTCGGTTTGGAGAGAGATATCATGCAGATAGAAAAAATATTCAAACTGAAACAAAAGCACAGGCAGCTGGGACCTTGGAATGCCAAAAATATTTCGATGAAAAGCCTGAAATTATTTGCAAAAGGCTTTATTCAATGAAGGTCATTCAAGGTTACTTGTATTTAATGAAATGCTGACGTAATCTCGTCAACCAAACCGGGCAACCTTCATCTTTATCATAGCGAAGGGAACTAGTACCGGTATGCGGACCCTAACAATTGAATGGAATGAATTTGTAATTAAAAGTACATACAATAGACGAACGAAAGCTTGTTTTATACACTTGGAAACCGTATAGCGATAAATACAAAAAATGCCGGGATATTTAGCTTGCAAATCTCGTAGTCTTTCACCAGCTAAAAATGAATAAACTTGTTTAGCAGTTGAGAAAACCCAGTTAACATGGTCATTGCCTCAATTTTATATCTTCATTTTATATCTTTCATAAAGCGTAAAAATATTCAGTAGTTATTTCATGTAATTAACGAGCTCAATAGCTCCACCAAGACCAAGTTTAGATTTGACCGATGCCGATAAGAATTGAGAAGGAAAGACCGGATGTTTCAGTGCAGTGTAGGCTGGCCAATACTTGGCCCATTAATTTCAAGGCATTTTAAAAATCCTGTTTCTAACCCCGACGTAAATCCTGTGTCTCTTGTTTAAACTAAAAAATCTTGGTTCTAATATTTCTGTGCATTTTTGTGCGAATATTGTGTTTCTGCGCCATCTTGGTGGTTGTACTGAATGTGTGTAAAACCGTTGTACATAGCAGATGTTCTGCTCTCTTCAGCCATTTTGAATTCAGTTTGTCATGCGCTCTCTGTCATTAACTTCGCTGTCTATTTTGTGAAATAGGGAACATAAACGAGAGAAGAAGTAAAACAGGATGAACACATATTTGGAGTTGATAGCATTTTTTAAAATGCGTAAAAGCATTTCAACCGGCGGTGGACGGAACCCGTGTATTGCTACATCGTGTCGTGTGCCCTCATCCGGCATAAGTCGGAAAGTCGTGAAAAATGATTTTTTAACCGGCTCTGCGTATTATTTGGATAACCATGTGAGAATTCAGATATATAAAGAAAGAATGAGAATGAAGAACTGAGAATATACTTGTAGTTGGAGATAACACGGCCGTGGGTTAAATTGTCAGCAAATGCCTGTCATACTTTTGTGTTTTATTGCTATCACTGACTCAGCATTAATGATCTACACTGTCATGTTAACGAGTCCATGTATAATAATAAAGTTATGGGAATTTCAGACACAGTGGGAGAGATGACTCTATCCACATTTAATTTATCAATATGTAATAAAAATATAATTTATTGTTTTTTTGTACAGTTGAAATTATTTTATTTTTAAAAGCAGACGATATCATTTCACGTGACACTGACAACTCCTGCGGGGTCTTGTGATTGTGGCCATATTCAAGACGTATTTTCTATTCCACATGTCATGTCGTGAAAATATAATGCCACTACAATTGCTAGATGGTCACACATAGACCATAGATTTGTAGACAGTGTTCTTCACAAATCTACGCTGCTCAATTAATAACGGTGGACATCGGCATAAATGCGAAAGTGTTTTTTAAATACATTCTTCCAGGATCTTCCAGATTGCAAATTCAGCAAGATTGCAATAGGTTGAGTTTGTGCTCCGTATGAAAGTACAGGCAACCTGTACAACTAATAGATACCCGGGGAGGCTGCTGCTCGTCTGGCCCCGGGTTTTCTTTGGTGTAGATAGCGCTATCCAGCGGATAAACCTTTATCCAGTTGATACGATAAGCTAAATAGTTAACAGCCATCCGCTAGACACGGATTTACTTGCTGGATAGCGCTATCCACTCTTTGAACAACCGGTTCATGCCGGCATGTCTAACAACTATCACTGATATTGCCCAACAGTAACCAGATAGGAACGTGCACCTGAAATGCTCAGACAAAACTTAGCTAACTCAGTTTCCCTTTCCTTGCTGATACAGAAGAGAACAAAAACTTCTAAGAATAAACGTTTCTAATTTTCCTCAACAGCCTAAAATCTTTTGTTGGTTGTTTGATGCTGAGCACGTTCACGATGTTTATCAACTGGTCGGAATTGTTTTTTCTTCATTGTTTGCATATTCTGATCTGAAGTTTTATGACAATTCATCAGACGAGCAGCTAATCCTTACGGTTATATATTGGTTGAATGTCTTACTATAAACATTCTATTGCTGTGTAATTTGTAGTCAGTTGACAATGATATGAAGGGTTCTGGTTGTGCTTTCAACAGTTCCGTTGACGTAATGCACATAGTAAGCAATCCTGGTAGACACTAAGTGGCCTTTGCTTGGGGTAAGATTAGAAAAGAGCTGATGAATGGAAAAATAGTTGATAGCCCGAGGTAAAGAATTCCACTGCATTGTTAGACTAACAAAACACAATAAGAAACACTTCAGTGAATTGAAATCCAAAAGTGCAAAGACGATTTCAAAAACAAGGATTTTTGTTTATCAGCACTGATAAACTTTTATACCAAAGGTTGTTTGGACTTATTACAATGTGTTGATAGTGTGTCCAATATTCCGGTTCGACAAAGGAACATTCACCAGGGGCTAGGAAAGGTAAACACATTTTAAGGAAGTACAGCTGAGTCGTCTTTTCAATTCGGGTTGTTCCACCAAAACCTCACAGTTAACCACCAGCTCAATGTATTTATTCTTCTGACCTCAGACACGAGAAGGCAAATTAGCATCTGAAGTCGGGTTCAAAAGCTATTATTAGTTAACTGTTACTATTTTGGTTTTGCTTATCTTTCACTAATGTTTGTTTAGTAGCTTGTGCTCACACGGTGGGTGGCTCCGTCTAGAATGTTCTACAATTCATCGGTATAGGGTTTAATGGAGCCGAAATCAATTGCAGAATGGCACACATTTTAGGTATTCCTACCGATGATCAGTTACGGATTTGTTTTTTTATTTCAACGACATGTAGATGCCTGTTCAAATATACTGGAGATTTAAAAATGTGCTTTCCTTGACATTTTAGGGATTGTATTTTAAGAAACACTCAGCCTACGTTTCATGGATGTAGACCTTTATATTTATTTATTTACGTACTTTCTTCTAAATTTCTTGCATAAATATATTAAAAACCGTATATCAAAGGAAATGAACTGATTGATGTTTGGCTGGTTGTAACTGCTGCGTCTACCACGCGTCTTGTGCGCATGCGCGTGTTCACAACCAATTTCACGTTGACACAGTTTCTCGTGTTGATGATGTAATAATATTCCTAGTCCAGATATATGCTCGCTTATCCATCAATGACTTGATAGTTTGTAGTCTTCAAATATTGCTGGATGCTAGATAATTGTTTTATTGACATGCTTTGTCTTGCAAAAGTCCAATCAGTTATCAAGGGAAGGCACTTGGAATGCAGTTTTCGTCAATACTCAGTACATGAAATTTAGCTCAAGCGCGATCACTTATTGATCACTTCACATCAATGTCATCCCATCAATCTCAACTCTTGCCTCAACTATAGCTAGCTAGCTAGCGTTTGTCATAATTTTGGTTTACATTTCGGAGCAACCGTCAACCGTCAAACGGCCTAGACTTTTACCGTTAATCGTCAAACAAGTTTAACTGTATCGTTGCAATTCCTTCAATTAAGATTAACCGTCAAAACGGACCAAGTATGAACTGTCAATAGACACTGTACCTCCCTCCCCCTCCTACCCCACCCCCATCCCCACCCCACCCCGACCCCACCTCCCATTTATCGAGATACTCCAATACTTGGTCGTTTATCTGGACTACCACACGAAATCATGCTGACTCGTAGATCTTCATAATTTTCATAATCACGTCTCAGCTCAATACCTCAAGAGGTTTTCAATTGCTTCTATTACTTCCCGTAGGTAAACTATTGGTCAGCCAAATTCAATTGGCTGCCGTGTATTCATTCAATTTTGATGCAATAAGCAATATAGATTGATCACACTTCGAAAGTTATGGATGTATTGTTAGCAGTGGGGCTCATCTTGGCAGGATTGCTGGATAACTGTTCCAACAGTTCAGACCCACATGATGTACAGGCATGGTATACTGGCCAAATAACACTGAATGTTGTGAATTGTTTAATAAAATCGCTTTCCAGAGATTAGCTCATTTCAAGTTTCGTCCTTCAATTTCTGCTCATTCCATCTCATCTCTTTTCGGCTCATCGCATTTCATCTTATATAGTCACATCTTGGCCCACATCTTTTCACATCGACATTTTACCCCTCCGCTTCTATAATGTATTTATATATAGTTTATTTAATCAAATGAATGGAACAAATATTTTATAAAGTTCAAATATACTTTTGCGTTGCGTTGCGTTACGTTGCGTTGCGTTGCATTACGCTGCGTTGCGTTACGTTACGATGCGTTGCGTTGCGTTACATTACGTTACTTTGCGTTGTATTATTTTGTCGTATTTTTTTATATTATCACATAATATATTGTTAATTATCCTATTTTACCTTATCTCATTCATTATAACTGATCAATCTCAGCCTAACTCATCTCACCTCATCTCATCTCATCTCGTCTCGTCTCATCTCATCTCGTCTCATCTCGTCTCATCTCATCTCGTCTTGTCTCATCTCATCTCATCTCGTCTCGTCTCGTCTCGTCTCGTCTCATCTCGTCTCGTCTCGTCTCGTCTCGTCTCATCTCATCTCATCTCATCTCATCTCGTCTCGTCTCGTCTCATCTCATCTCATCTCGTCTCGTCTCGTCTCGTCTCGTCTCGTCTCGTCTCATCTCATCTCGTCTCGTCTCGTCTCATCTCGTCTCGTCTCATCTCATCTCATCTCATCTCATCTCATCTCATCTCATCTCGTCTCATCTCGTCTCATCTCATCTCATCTCGTCTCGTCTCGTCTCGTCTCATCTCATCTCATCTCATCTCATCTCATCTCGTCTCGTCTCATCTCGTCTCGTCTCATCTCATGTCATCTCATGTCATCTCGTCTCATCTCATCTCATCTCATCTCATTTCATCTCACTCTCATCTCAACTCAACTCAACGTAACGTAACGTAACGTAACGTAATGTAATGAAACGTAACGTAACGTAACGAAAACGTAACGTAACGTAATCTAACACATCTCGTCTTGTCTCGTCTGATCTCTTTGACGTTTTACCTCATCCCACTCACTCACTCATTCAATCACTTTTCATTTCATCTCATTTATCCACAAGTGTTGTGGGCGTTAGTCGTAAACATACATCCTGCAATGGAACAAAACCTTTGGAACAAAATCCAAAATAGATTGTTTGCTCTTTGTTTCTTTTAGTTGTGATCGTGTTTTCGAGAACATGCTCGCATTACCACCTGCACCGTACCCACACTGAATAACACCACTTACACCGCCAACGCAAAGTCATCATATTCTTCTATTGTGAGGACGAAACTAAGTCAGCATCTCAAGAGCTATGTTTTCTCTTAAGAACAATTGTTGCCATAGATACGTAACCTGCTCTCTCTCGAGAGAGTACTCAACCATTGCTGTATACCGATTTGTGTACCACAGAGGTTAGCCCCGATGTTGCGCAAGTGTCGCCAATGCATGCAGAGTATTTTAAGCAGCTGTACTTTGTGCTGATGTCGACATGATGCGTTGAGCCGGGGGTAGCTGCGTTTGGAATCCCAAGAAGGACGTACAGAGAAGCGAGTAATTTTTGAAATAATATATCTGTACTAGAATACCAAGCAATAGTATTTCTCGCCTATACTCTCTTGTTAGTGAGTTTATCACCCGATTACATGAAGTACCAGCAGTGACTAGTGTCTGTGTACAGTGTAGAACCTTGACTCTAGCAGCTCGGAGTGAGACTGTAGAAATACTCTGATATTTTAAACTTATGAACTTGCCTATTCTTGCAACATTTTATACTTCTTAAATTACACTTCTTAGTAGCAAATTAATGTAACTATTTTTTATACTTTAAATTTTGTATTCCTAATGTTATTGTAGGTACGGTGTCCCCCATTATAGTGATACTTCAAAATTGCAACAAATTTGTGGTTAATTTTTTTCTATTTTTAAATACATTTGAAATTAGAATTTTCGACTCAACCGATGATATACCAAATTAATATTCTAATATTGCCTAAAAGTAAGCAGTCTTTATGCGTTAGTGCATCAATTCCAGTGCAATAAGCGGAAATATACGCATCTAGCGGTAGTTCAAGTCCTGTTCGTTTGTTCTCGTGTTGGTTAAAGCTCTTGAAATATTGGTGCAGTGGGCAAATTAGCAACAATTTAAGGTTTTGAAAGTTCGTCACTGGCTGGTCTGTGGGTGTTGAGGCAGAATTTCGAGTTTTTTATATCTTAAACAAAATGACGGATATTATATTTGTTAAAAGGAAAAAAAACGGGGGAGTTAAACACACAAAAACCACTTCATATGTAGTAAAGGTTTATGGTATAATGTGCGGTTATAAGTTCTGCTAAGTTTCTGTGATTCAACTTAACGGTTTGGTGATTTTTCAAGAGTGTGTTCTGAATGATTTTGTGACTTCTTCAATGGCAAAACTAATGCAATGGCAAGTTTGAAGTATAATTTAACGAGAATTATCTTCAAAGCAGAAGTTCGATGGGATTTATGGGATATACTTCATGTTAGAATGCCATATAGTCGTCCTATAATGTTAGTGTTAGGGCTGGGTCGGGTGGATGGGAATATACTTCATGGTAGAATGCCATATAGTCGTCCTATAATGTTAGTGTTAGGGCTGGGTCGGGTGGATGGGGATATACTTCATGGTAGAATGCCATATAGTCGTCCTATAATGTTAGGCTTAGGGCTGGGTCGGGTGGATGTATAGGATGACGTCATGGCATTCTACCATGAAGTATATACCGGATTTATAACGGTGAGTACTTCACTTGACGAGAAGAATATTCTAGCTGTCGTTTTAGATCTATAAAGCGTTTGCCCTTCGTGCATGAAAGGAAACGTTTTTTGGGGCTGCGTTTATATATAAAGCTAAATTAAATATATTTTTGGATGCTCGATGACGAAATGGCTTCAGGCTAAAATTTTCAAAAATTGCCTAGTTGTAGTGAAAGTGTTTTTGCTTGGCAATTTTCAAACTATATTTGTGTACGTATGTGGTATCAGATAATCATTATTTTGTTCATTTATATAGCAGACTTTGAACGACAGGAAGTAACGAATAACTTAATTGCAAGTTAAATATTATATTCGCTTGGATTTCGTTATATTTTGCCTCCACACGATCGCATCTATCCGTATTTTTTGGTCTCATAAGCTCGTGGCGTTTCTAATCCATATTCAGGTTGACTTATACAAATACGACTTGTGAAACTCTATTTTATATTTTCGTTCACGTGTACGTATGTGTCTGGTGGAAACGATTTCAAATTAAACAGTCAGAAGAAACAAACTTGTTGTCAGAATGCATTTTATTCGGTCTCAGTAACATGATCCAGACTGTTCTTACACTCTTAATATAATAAACTCTTCATTTCTAAAAAAAATTATAAATATTATGAGTCATAATAAATAGCAATTCATAAAATTGTCCTTTCCAGGTACTCAACCGTTCCAGTGTATTCAGTTAAAACTAACCTCTGAATTCGCAGAAGTTAACGATTTTGTGAGTTGACAATATTGTTAGCGTGGATGCAGTCGCTAATATTACCACAAAATTGTTCTCAATATTAGGATGTCCAGATTGTTAGCTTCTCAGCTTGTCGCACCTTCTCACTAACTCAGGGAAGTATCGCTTCAGATCGTATTCAGCAACACTTCTTTCCCGGTTTTGCCTCTGCACGTTTCAAACTGTTTGTGTTCCTGTGTTGCTCAGTTGGCCCCA
>JANUFV010106855.1:0-10130 GCA_024757865.1 Epizoanthus scotinus | reverse complement strand
CGTCCTTGAACCCTCCCTCCCTCCCACGAGATGATAATCTTATGCAATTTTTTACAAAGTTCTTCCCCCACGAAATAAAATGGTCCGTCTGTTGAGCTTTACAGTTGGTTTCCATGCCTAACGCTGGGTTAACGCCAACCCACATTCGAGCAACTGGGCCCGATACTAGATCACCTTCCCGAACTTACATGTGGGGGTGGGGTGGGGTGAGATTGTGAGTCATTCCAGCCGTTCGAACCAACCTCTGCCTATGGGCCCGATACAAGTTAATCTATTGCCCTACATGCATAACAGGTTCCTTCAGATAACTTCCTGTGGGTTACGTTCTCAGCTCTTCACCGAAGTGGCCGTAAGGTATAATAGACGCGTTTGCACGTGGAACGGTGATGTTAAACCGGGGAGTGTACATGCGCCTCCCCAGCAACTCAGGAACCATGTCAACCCGAGGTTCCAAGTGGAACACACTTTCGTTGTAATACTGCGCGGGTGTGTTCAGGCGTAGCTCTTGCAGAATATCCATCCAGTTGTTTAAGATCTTTCTAGGATAATCCCTGTGCTTGTTGTTCAATGCAGTAATGCCATTATACCTGACTACCTGACCGCGAAACAAAATGTCGGCTTTAAGTATAACATACTTTTGGCTCTCCCACCAACTTAGCTCCTCATAATTCAGTTTGTACGGGAGCAAATGGTCAACCGCGTCTGCGTGGAACGCATTAAATGCGGCGTCGAAGCCGATACTAACCGGCAGAAGCGGCGGCAACTCGCCCGATGCTGTTCTTGTCGAGCAACAAAGTGTCTCGATGTACGATCCGTTTGAAAGCAGCTTTCCGCACCGACTGCAAAAATGCGTCAAGCCGACAGCCGGCTGATATTCCGTTAGAAAGTGTTCAAAAGCCCTCAATGGCGAGTGACTAGTATGCTTTGAAACTGCTGATAGTTCTGGTGTGAAAGAGAACTCAATGTCTTCATCGAGAAAGATGAAATATAAATATCCGTGCTTTCGCTGCCGAGCGAGACGATAGAGAATATTTCGTCCACTTCCCCAAGACGTCTTGTTGTCGAAAATATAAAGCAAATGGCTGAGACTTTTCTTTCTATGTTCCGCACATATTTCGCGCCAATTCAAGACCAATACATCCCTGTCTTCCCCGCCACCAAGCTGTTGTTCCTCAATTAAGTAATCTGGTAAGCAACTCTCCGACTGAACTAAATACAAAAACCGCTTATGTCTAACGACATTACGGTTAACAACAGTCAGAGAAGATTTCAGTCTGTTGCCAGAGTGTTCATGACGGTTACTGAACACAAAGTTCAAAATGATTAGTTCTCGGTCCGTGTTGAATATTATCTGTAGGTGGATAAATGAGCAGAGAATCACTCCCGCTAAGGATAGGCCAAGGAATATATACGAACAGCTCAAAACAGCGCGTAGGTTCATCCATAAACCTCACGGAAATGCCCCAAGTAACAGGTGTGAGGTGAGTCCTTTAAACACTCAAATGACATTCAATTAAATCTTTTGTCACTTGGCGCTAATACAACCTGACATATGTGAGTCCACTTTCCTTCTAGTCTTTGATCTTTTAACTGCTATCATAACATACGGTCCTAAATAAGACTGGCGCAAGTGTAACCTACCCGCAGCACCTTCAATCTACACACCAGAACAGTAGTTATAACACAGGTACCCAGTGTTATAGGGAACCATAATAATTGCCTTCGATCAAATCGAGCAGGTTCTCTCACATATTCTCTTTTAATCTGTTTTAGCTATAAAATCTTCAGTTTAGTTACTGTTTTAGAAGACGGAGTCATAGTGGTTAAAACTCGCTCTAAGTTCTTGCTTGACTAAGTTGACATGCACTGGTGACGGTTTGGTAAACTGCGGGTGTTCAGCTCTTGCATGAAGAACTTTGTGTCAACTCTCCACGGTCAACAACAGCAACCTGCTGGAACGAAACTGTGAGTAAACAATATTTTCTTCCACAGCAGCCTACAAAACAAAACAAAACAAAACAAAACAAATCAAAGATCCAAACATAAGTCGGCATTATCCTCCCGCCTTCTCTCATATCCCCCGGCGCATCCGTTTTGAACTAAACGCCATACTAAAAACAATTATCTCAGTTTTTCCCTTTCATTTTGACATTCTCGCACAAAGTTGTAGGTACTGATATTTCCAGTTCACTGAGCGAGTCTATCAAGCGTATCGCTAAAAAAATGTTATAAAAAAAAAAGATTAAACCTGGTTGATACGTGCATAAAGATCGGTAACCGTATATAATTATAACTGATAATAATATATGAGCGATCCCCTCGGCGCGTATTCTATTTATAATTTCGAATTAGCGCACAAGAGAACGAATTCGTTTTCGTGTACTTCATATATTTATACTCACAAACCACCTGTAGAGTTCTGTCGGGTAAAAATACTATTATTTGCAAACAATCTATGGTGTTTATGCATGAACACAAAGCGGGGTTCAATGATGTACTCGGTCTAGTTTTCAAAACATATATATGTACCAAAATTGTTGTCGGTTTAAATTGTTTAAAACCATTTAACCGCGCATATCGTATAGTTTTCTTATGCGAATTAAGACAGTTTGTAATTTGTTGCTGTTCAATTATTAGCAAATTTGATGATGTATATATATATAACGTACTTAAGTCTACAGGCCTGTTTTTGGCTCAATTCTTGCCTAATCTCGTCTGATCTCGCTTTGCCTTTCCAGGCAACCCTGCCTAATCTTGCCATATCTTGCTTCTTTCAGCCAATTCGAACTGAATCACATTTTTGTCTAATCTCGCCTAATCTTGTTTTTAAAAGCTCGCAGCAAGATTAAGCGAGCTTTGAGACAATAACAGACCTGTCTATCGTGTTACAAAGAACTCAGTTCACGTTTTTCTGAAACAATCGACAAGGAAACAAATCCTTGCTTTAGACTTTTTAATTTTAGAACTTTTAGTAAAATACAAATAATGAAGTGGAATGTTTACACTTTTGCGTTTAATATTAGTTGCGACGAACATTTGCGATAGCTGTTCATTCCATAACTGCGGGCTTTCATACACGGAGACCAATCGTTTTTGAAACATAAGCAACAAACAATTATTTAATATAAATATGTAGTATATATCACTGGCTTCAAAAGAAAGTACAAACATTCGTAAATATATGGGCGTTTACATTTTAAGAAAAATCCATTTTAAAAGATCATTTCAGGGCTGTAATCATTTTTGCATCAAAAAAAGTCTCGACCATCCAAACACAGCAAATACTTTGGATTTATTCTAAAGGTGAAGACAGTTTAAAAATGCTAGGTTACGGTTCAGTGAGCGGAACTATTTGGGATTAAAATAAGGCGAGATTCCAGTTTACTACCTGCGAAAATGGAAACACTTGGAAGCTGTTTATGAAGAAGGGCGCAGGTGAACTGCTGTGGGTGTTGCCAACCTGTTTGCCATTATACGGACTTGTAACAATTACTGTTATTGGCAAGGAATGTTTGTGTTTTAACTGTACAGTTTGGTTGTTTATCGTATTGAAAAGTTACATTGTTACAAGTTTCGCTGGTTTATAACTTTCTCAATTCGCGGTTTATTTTTCGCTATGCGTTTGTCGTGATATGATTTCGCTTTGGTTTAGGTTATGTGAAGCAAAGTCGTTTTTATTATGCATCATTGAAGTGTGCGACTAACCGAGTATAAATAACCTGCTAGAGCATAGCTTAGTCACTATCTATTGATCACCACAAACTGATCAAAGAGCGTCATTCAATTCCGTGATTGTTTTCTGCTCCCTGTAGTCGTTGCTTTTTGTAAAAAAGTCAATGTTTTAAAGGGGCTATGTCATGGTTATTTAAGGCATTTTTGCGATGTACGAAATTCTTCAAAAATCAAAGGAAATCTAAAAATAACAGGTTACCTTGGTGGAAAAACATAAGAGGGATTATGATAAGTAGTAAATGAACATGGATGGTTAAAATTGGGGAAGATTAAAACGGATTACAAATTCTCAATTTTATTTTGGTCCAGGCTAGACATTAAATAAGTTAAATCCATTCGTTGTGAAAATTGTGTTTCTTGTATTTAGACACTTTGTTTTCACAATATATAAACCATTTTATAATTTCATGTGATCCTGTTTGCTTACAACTTGTGTTTTGTGACTGTGAAGGTTTTGTTTGTGACATGACTAGAGAGCATGCGCATTACCGTGACAAAGCCCCTTTAAGCAGAGGGTGAACGCTTCTCTTGTTGGAGATTTATCAGTCGAATGAATTTATAACACACATAGAAGTTTAGAGGTCCTTTTAGAAGCTCTAATTTTGTTTTCTTTACTCGAGTCAGGGGGGGGGGGGGTAAAGGGAGGATAAACGTTCTTATTTTCAATGACCCATGTACCGGTTCCGATGTTTTGGTGTCTTTCTTAGTACAATGACAGCGAGTAAAGAGTTTATTCTCTTAGTTCCTGAGTAACTGGGATGCGTATGACATGACTGAGAGCTAGATGGGGAATACTTTATACTGTGTTGAATAGGAGAATATGCAGTAACAGACTGTTGAGGAGCTTGATGAAAGATGAAATTTAAGAACTTTGGTATTTGGGGTTAATTTACCTTATGCACCTATCAATGTTAAGCCTGGTCGAGAGGCTGGCGGGGGGTAAGGGGTAATATTTTGATCTCACACCTGAAAACATTGTAAAGGTAGGCATGATATTTTTGTCTCATTTTTAGTAGAAACCTGTACCCACAGATTAATTTTGGTGTCAAATTTTCTACCCGGTGGAGAAAGAATTGTGTTAAACCTTCGCCCATAGCCCGGAAGCCCCCACCCCGAGCTAAACATTGACATTAACTCAGTAAACTAAAATGTGTTATATAAAACCTATTATTGTATTTACTTCTTTATAGGCTAATTCAGGCTGTCAGTGATATCGGTTCTACGTAACTGGTTTTCTGATTACGTATTCCAAGACTAAGAAATAATATTTAAGTTTGGCCCAACCCGGGATTAGAGTTAAAGAGGCTATGTCACGGCTATTTAAGGCATTTTTGCGATGTAGAAATTCTCCACAAATCAATGGAAATCTAAAATGACAGGTTCCCGTGGTAGCAAAACATAAGAATGATTATGATAAGTCGTAAAGGAACGTGGATGGTTAAAATTGGGGAAGATTAAAACGGATTAAAAACTCTCAATGTAATTTCGGTCCAGGCTAGACATTAAATAAGTTAAATCTATTCGCTGTCAAAAATGTATTTCTTGTATTTAGACACTTTGTTTTCACAATATTTAACCATTTTATCATTTCGTGTTATTCTGTTGAGCTTGCAACTTGTGTTTCGTGACTGTGAAGGCTTTGTTCCTGACTTGACTAGAGAGCATGCGCATTACCGTGTCCAACTACTCATCCCTGCTTCCATATCCTGCTACATGTATTTCATATACTTAACATATGAAAATAACTCAAAGCGTCAAGTGTTACCAAGCAGAAATTGGCTTACATGGCAACGGCCAGATTCTTGTTTGTCCAGATGCTTTCATCAGAATATCTGCAGAAACTGGTTAACATTCACGGCCTTTCTCGAAGTTTTTATCAGCCTAGAAATCAGAAGATCCGCTTCTCTGACTCTTTTACCTCTTCAAAATGAGACATCTGAATATGTTAGCCATTAATCCCATCCAGTGATTTCAAAATGCTATATTTGTTTGGTCAGTTCCATTATCTTAATTCATTGTTCAAATATTGCAAACGAGTGACTCTTTGATAATAGGTCACCATCCAAAAATAGTAAAAATTAAAAAAATGTTAAAGGAACAGATTTCAGCGCTACAAGGTCCATCCTCAGAGACCCAGGGACGAACCGTCGAGCGAACAAAAAAGCAGGGCGTATGAGTTACAATTCAATATTTTTACTGTGCTTTTACAACAGAAGACGACACCACTTTGAAATGACTCTACAATAAAGGACCTTACGTACGTTAAACATGCAAGCAATCCGTCGGTCGAGGGAAAATGAGGAGAGGCGCGCGACACCGGGGAGAAAAAACTTTTGTCTCGCGCCTTGCTTTTCTGCACGCCCGACAGACCACCCCTAGGTCTCCAAAGATGCATCTTGTGATACTTTTTTTTGTCATGTAGGCTCTTTGATCAGTTATAATAAAGCCCTTTTAATTGGGAAATTCCAACCTGACCTCAACAAAGAAGTCTCCGCCTTCCATTTAACACTGTACCCTCGAGGAATCACTTACTACTGGCTCCAATCACAGATTGACATTTCTTGCCCATAAAAACCTCTGCATTTGCCCCCCCACATTTTTAAAGTTAAAAGTTAGATGTTTCACCTTACATTATCAATCTTTTACAAACAAATCTACACTCAACAACTTGGAAGAACAATAATTGGAATCGAAAAGTTAAAACAATGGATTTTTTTACACAATGCGGCAACAGCTAATTTTCATTCGATTGAATGGAACATAATTTTTTCTTGAATTTAAACGTGCCAAAAGCTATGACCATCGATATGTGAACTGTGATTAGTCAAACAGAAACGACGCGTATATGTACGGCAACACAAAATACTCCCATCATTATCAATATACACATTTCGTGAGATGAACCGTTACAGGAAGGACGAAATATCGAAAGCTGCAGTTCTTCAAGCCAATGCCAAGTACAGCGAAATGAACAAAGATCCTAACTTGTCCTAAGCCCTTGGCTAAACTAACAACTTCCAGTTATCGGCACATCGAACCTGGTTAGTTCAAAGTTATCAGACTGATTTAGTGATTTACAGTATAATGGAACGACCGAGAAATCGTTAAGTGGCTACAGTGCAGTCAATTTGTGAGCGTATTTTACACCCGTCAGTCGGATATCTGGCTGATTTTACAGTTTCAAACATCGAATAACCTTTATATATGTTGTAGAATTTGTCGTAATTGCTTTCATACTTTCAGGTCCGCAGAAACTATTCAAGCAACCAAACCCGCGAGAACATCGAGCCACTCTGCCAGCAAGTACTTTACAGTTAAAAGTCCTGTCTTTCATGGGAATGTCTTCAAACCTTTCGAATTAATGTTGAATGCCGCATTAGTTACTTTGTTACAGGTTTTAGCAAAATGTTTTTTTACTACCAGATTGTTTCCCGCCTAATGTTTGTGCAAACCT
The DNA here is from genome assembly GCA_024757865.1 of Epizoanthus scotinus. Classification (NCBI taxonomy): domain Eukaryota; kingdom Metazoa; phylum Cnidaria; class Anthozoa; order Zoantharia; family Epizoanthidae; genus Epizoanthus; species Epizoanthus scotinus. The sequence goes on along the minus strand of JANUFV010106855.1, from coordinate 2,944 downwards.
TGTAAAAAAGCACTAAACATGTTTGCTACATAATTATTCGCATCGGGAAATAAGTTTATCAATGCTGCTGGGGAACAAACTGGTTTTGAACTATATTATCTAAATCTTTCGGAGGTTGTTTATGTCTATTAAATTTGACTTTTTCAAATTTGTTTGTGTTTTTGACCGAAAAGGAAAGACAAATTGGATTCTAAAACATTTGCGTTCACTTATCCGACCTTGGAGAGTGCAAGTTAGGGTTTGGTCAGAGAGTAATGGAGACTGATGGATGAGAAACTATTTGCAGTTTAAGATTCCTCGTTTGCAGTCGAATATTTTTGAAGGCATCTACTGTAACTGTTAAAAATGTCAGGGGAGTTTCTTGTTTCCAAATCATCCTAAAGGCAAAACCTCATGTTTTTATTTCGACCATACATAATTATCGGTTTCGAGAAAGAAAAGGTGCAGATAGATAAAGTTCGACATGCTTAACGAATATTTTTGAAAACCATAAATTTTTGTTTTGTGGATCTCAGCAGCCCCCCCAAATGATATGCGCAGGCGCAACCCTATAATGATATGCGCAGGCACAACCCTATAATGATATGCGCAGGCCAACCCTATAATGATATGCGCAGGCAAATCCCTATAATGATATGCGCAGGCGCAACCCTATAATGATATGTGCAGGCACAACCTATAATGATATGCGCAGGCGCAACCCCATAATGATATGCGCAGGCGCAACCCTATAATGATATGCGCATGCGCAACCTTATAATGATATGCGCATGCGCAGCCTATAATGATATGCGCACGCGCAACCTATAATGATATGCGCACGCGCAACCCTATAATGATATACGCATGCGCAACCTTATAATGATATGCGCATGCGCAGCCTATAATGATATGCGCATGCGCAACCTTATAATGATATGCGCAGGCAAATCCCTATAATGATATGCGCAGGCTCAACCCCATAATGATATGTGCAGGTACAACCCTATAATGATATGTAAATGTGACAAATGATGCCTGTAACGCTTTCAATGATTTAATTTTTGTGAGAATTAAACCTTCATTCAGATAACTTTATTTCTTTTTTGGAATTATCATATTGGAATGGGACGCAGTACAGTCGCCGACATAAATGACCGAGAGCGGCCTGGTACCGGCGCGTGCCGGGAATCAATGGCGGCTCATTCGAAGCAGCATCTTGCTCGTTTTTTCTTCTTGCATTCTTGTGATATAACGCGACCCGACAATGTGTGGCAATGGAAGTTTCAAACCAACAGTGTCACTGCTTGCAAGCCCTTGATATAATGACGGATATCGTGAAGCGTAGTCCGATAAATCATAAGCCGATAAGGTAAAGTCAATCTAGGAATGGGATTGTAGTAAGACTTCATATAAAGTAGCTTGTTGTTTACGCTCGAACAATGAATATATTTTTAAATATACACTAGTATTAACCACAGGGTAAGCGAAGTGCTGCCGGGTATGTAATAACGTTTCGTTCTATAGTCTCCAAAACGAAGACACACACTAACTTAGCCGAAAACGAAGACTCCATATCACATATGTGATATGCCCGTACGCAGGATTTTGTGTGAACTCCGGCTCCCTCAATTTTCAGTTCTTGGGAGATGAGCATACACTACAAATACTGAAATGAGCTCAGAAATCTGTTTTAATGTCATTGTATTTACAACTGAGCATAAGCACGCTCTGAAATCGCTCTCACCATGCAGGAACAGTGCAAAATCTTGTTTCATTTTTGATTATTGTGTGACATATACTGCCCGACTAAATGCTTCAAGTTTTGTGTAAGACTTTCATGGCTTGTTGCCCATTTATCAAAACAAATGTTTGACACCTATATGAACTGCTGATAATATACAAAGTTAGGCCTTGTCACCCTTTAATCTCATGCTGGTTATTTCTTGTTGCTTAAGCTAGACCCATTAAGTTCTGTTACGGCAGGGTAAACTTGAAAATTATTTTTTTCAAAGAATATGTACATATATTTGACAAGTTAAGGTAGTTGGTACAGGTGGGGTTTCAGAATTATATTTCATATTGAGGAAACTGAGGTAAAGCAGCATGTTCTCAAATGTTCATATTCCAAGCTTCAGATCAAAACTTAGTTTGGACAGAATTCCCGATTTATTTCACAAGTTGAATTGGGTATGAGGTATTTGATTTTGTGTTAGTTTTGGAGAGTTCCAATTTTTATTTGATAATTATATTTAAGAAATATCTTGTGGGCAAGCGTTTTCTATTTCTTTTATAAAATGGTTGTACTGTTCTAGATATTATTCATCAACAACAACAACGGAAATTTGTTAAACTGTTGGACCTCAACATCGCACAATGATTGCACTGAAATGTACAGAGTAAAAACATTGATGGCGATCAATAATCAATGAAAGAAAGGGAACAAAGAGAACAAAGTACTTGTTTCTATTCTTAATTATTAATGAGATAGTTCAAGTTCAATACCTAAAGACAAAGAACAATTCAAACTCTAGTCCAATAATTATTTTGTAAGTACTTTCAAACGTGTGTAGAAGCTCGTAAATAGTGCGAGTACATTTCATAAATAAAAAATACCGGGTCTCCAAATTGCTGTCTCTTTGTGAAGTCTTCGCTGGTATTTAGCTGAACTAGAGCTGAACTAAACATAAAATGTATCATTTTAAAAAAAGTTCGCTGATAATAACTGTAATTTGAAGACTCGATGTGAAGTTGAAGTACTGTTTAATTCAGGGATGAACACAATCAGCATGCAACTGACTTGGAAACGAGAAAGAAGAAGCTAGCTTTTGCACATCTGACTACAACAGGATAATTGTTATAACTAATTTATAATCGGTATATTAAAATGTTGCTACCTTTTCAAATGTGTTTATGCCGACAAACTGGATGTCTTTCTTCCCTCATTCTTGTCTCTGGACGAGTT
>JANUFV010106844.1:0-5000 GCA_024757865.1 Epizoanthus scotinus | reverse complement strand
GACAGTAAGCTATAAGATTGATAGAGAATTCAAATTTCCTTGCTTTGTCGACGGACAGTAAGATTGATAGAGAATTCAAATTTCCTTGCTTTGTCGACGGACAGTAAGGTTGATAGAGAATTCAAATTCCCTTTCCTAGTAATTATATCTCCAGTTTCGATCCAGTTGACGAACACGAATTTACGGTCGATTCATTAATTTCCTAGAAACCTAAACAAAAACCCATGGCCATATGCATGCAGCAAACAAACAATTTATCAGCGTAGATTCAGAGTCCTCTTGAAGATTGACGAATTACGGTGCTCCTCGATAGTGAAAAGTTCAGACAATTAATTTAATTTCAACGTCTGTTGGTCACCAATTTGTAAACAATATCACTCCATATAATATTACCCAAATACCTAATTGCAAGTGTGGTTTTGTTCCTACGGCTAGTTGCTCATTGGTTTAGCTTAAGTCCAAAATATCAGCATCCCTAAAATATCCGAGGAAATTTTTAACAACGCTTTCATTCCACTTCAACTCTGATGTTACTAAATGTTTCCAGTTTGTCTCACAAGGAACGATCCAGCACCAGTTTGCTGGTACCAGGTGCTTTTTAAAAAAGATCCGTTTCTACATATGATAACAAAATAAAGTATGTAGTAGACTTCGGTGTTTGTTTGACAACCAGCAAACAGCTTATTCTCAGCGATCTCTACATGTATAGAGAGAGATAAGGAGGGATCTATTGACCTTGTTTCAATTTTGATAGTTGGACTTTAAAGTGGAGAATAACTGCATGTAAACAACCAGGAACAGCTTCCGGGGCTCAAACAGTTTACAAGCGGGATCGCAGAATTGATTTCATTATATAAATCTGCGACTTCAGTCGTAATCACCCATAAATCAGTCCTGGAAATCGGCAACGCTTCCCATCTGCGCGCGCTCATTTGTTTTGTACGGTGGTCTAGCCTACCACAGCAATTACAAACGCGCCACCACGAATGAAATTCGGCCACAGCAAAAACAAATTATCTACAGCGATCAAATACTGAAACGGTCAGCGGTGCAACAACCATGTCTTATGTAGCTACTCAATGTCAGACATGATGATCCTAGATCCTATGTATATTTTTAAAAATTTTAAGTTTTAAAAATGTGTATTTGTTTATTTGTTCATTTGTTTATTCTATCACTTCATACATGGCGATTTTCTTGGACTTTGTGGCTAGAGATGTGTTTGAAAGTCCACAACTTCTAGCTTAAGCTTAGCAGATACGACCTCACAGGAAAATCACAGCGTTGTATACGCGCTTTGCTCTGGTTAGGAAAAAGAAGCGAGCTAGCTGGCTTTGTTCACTTTTACTACAGAACTCATATATTTTCTTCCGCGTTCCGTTGTGCCTCTGGTTCCGAAGTGTCTGCTGCTAGTGTAAGCAAATTTGTCTCGATCCCGCCAGCATTCAGGCTTCTTTCGTCAACGATTTTGACGTACTTTGAATTTGGTTTATCAAACTTCTAGGATCAGAAATTACAAAAGTTTAAAAACGAAGCATACTGACTAAGTTGTTAATTTATTATTATTATTATTATCATTATTATTGTTGTTGTTGCCGACGAAGGATGCAGAAGATATAGTCTAGACGAAATCGATAGGCCGCGCCGGCTGGATCCGGAGCACCGGATTTCAGGATGAATTTTCGCTCGGTCAGGCCTGGGAATGAGTTATCGTCCTATAGAAACCTGGGCCCGGTTCCTAGAAAGTGGGTTTAACTTAACCCAGGGTTAGGCCAAATTTCAAATGAGATTTTTTCATCGATGAAACATACTCTGGTGCTTAAAAAATATTATCGAAACGTTCCCCAGAAACCCTTTACATAAGCCCGACATCACAGCCCAAATCAGTCTGTAAGGCGGTAAAAATTAATCCTGGGTTAAAATTTTAACCCTGGGTTAAGGTTAATCCACTTTCTAGGAACCGGGCCCTGAAGTTTAAGGGGTGACCTGTATGCTGCTGGGATACCTCCGTGTCACAAATGATTTTTCCCATACTTTTTCTTTGCCTATTATTTTTAAGTTAAGAAATATTTGCGATATCATTTGTGCAAAGAAGTGTTCTGAAAACAAAATTCATTCGATTGAATGGCACATCGAACCTGTTAAGTTCAGAGTTATCAGGATTTAGTGATTTACAGTATAGTGGTACGACCGAGAAATCGTTAAGTAGCTACAGTGCAGTCAGTTTGTGAGCGTATTTTACATCCGTCGGTCGGATATCTGGCTGATTGTACCGTTTCAAACTTCAAATGACCTTTATATACGTTGTAAAATTGTTCATAATTGCTTTCTTATTTTTAGGACCGTAAAAACTATTCAAGCAGGCAAACCCGTGAAAACATCGAGACACCCTGCCAACAAGTAATTCGCAGTTAATACTCCTGTCCTTCATGGGAGAATGTCTTCAAACCTTTCAAATTAACGATAAATGTCGCATTAGTTTACTATGTTACAGGTTTTAGCAAAATGTTTCTTTACTACGAGATTGTTTCCAGCCCATTGTTTGTGTTAACCATGTAAAGTAAACACTAAAACATGTTTGTTACCAAATTACTCGCATCAGGAAATAAGATTAGCAATGTTACTGGGGAACAAACTGGTTTTGAAGTATTTTAAAACTAAATCTGTTCGAGGTTATTTTCGCCTATTAAATTTGACTTGTTCAACGTTGTTAGTGTTTTTGACCGAAAAGATAAGATTCGAAACAAAAAAATGTGCAGATAGATAAGGTTCGAATAATTCAAAAGTTAATTCATGTTTAAAAATAATATTTTCGAAAACTATACTATATTCTTTGTTTGTGGATCTCAGCATCGCCCCAAATGATACGCGCAGACCGAATCCCATAATGACATGCGCAGGCGTAACCCCATAGTGATATGCGCAGGCGCAACCCTATAATGATATGCACATGTGCAGCTCAACATTACGTATTTTAAAATATCATTCGAGTGTCATTCGACACCTAGTGAACCTCAAGTACCCTGATTTAATAAAGGATTCATTCGTTTTCTACTTGGGTCTTCGTTTTCGATTCAGTGGGTCTACGTTCTCGACTTGGGTCTTTGTTTTCGACTAAGTCAGTAAGTGTCTCCGTTTTGGATACTACAGAGCCAAAGTTTATTGCATACTCGGCAGCACTTCGCTAACCTTGTGGCTACTGCTAGTTATTTTAATATTATTATTATTACTTGCGCAGTTGCGGTCAGCAAAAAGGCTGAGTCTGCTATGGTCGAAAACGTCTCGTAACGGTTCAATTGACTTTGTCTAAAGCAAAGCAAGTAAAGTAAATTTGGGGAGTGGAAGAATTTGTAAAAACTTGCACGAGCCCAAAAGAAAAAAATTGCACGACAAACTGAGTTGAAGAGAAAAAGTGAGAGAAAGACTCAAAGAAAAGGATAAAGCGAAAAAATGTGCAGCCCAAAATTATCGAGAAAAAAGCCCCTCCCCCCCCCCCCCCAACGATATCAAATGGTCCGCCCCAAAGTCCGCTCATAAAAGCGAGAACTATAAAAGAGATAACTATAAAAGGAAACCTATAACAGGGCGATCTATAAATTGGAGAGTACTTATAAAGTAGATCGACCTGATCAAAAGTCAGACTAACTTAGCATGTACTCTTGACATCACGCGCGGGGACATTTGACCCTCACCCCTCCCCTGTAGAACATTTGTTGCGAACAAGCCAAGACAACTGGAAAAAAAAAATGGCGGCTTGGAATAAGCTGTAAGGTTGGAGTGCAGTGCAGCTAGTATTTACTACGATGTACGGTACACCTGTATAGAACATAGCTCTTATTTGATCAAAAGGTAAGTTTACAGCTGAAACAATTGAAATGTAATATCTGCAAGACGCGTCAAATAGATGCTCAACAAATGCTTTCTGAGTTCTCGATCGGAATATACACCTGGTCTCTCAGATCAGTCATCAGGCGCTGCACGCGGCTATAAATATTAAATATGAACATTTGGTTTCTTCGAATTGATATCGAATCTTAATCGAGTATAATTTACTGCCGTAAAGACTACTGTAACTAAAGGCTGCTTGTCCGATCGGAAACGCAAACATCGGGATATTTTAGGGCCTTTTCAGTTTGAGAAAAGTTCAAACCTTGCACTTGGAACAATTTAACGAAACAAATGTAAAATATATAGAATTTGTAACTTGGATCAGTGGACATTCAGTGATCTGTCGATTAGCTAGATGCATTTGTGTTGTAAATAGTTAAAAATACATTGAAATCAACCATATTTAAGTTCAACAAAACAAGAATTTCGTCGCTTTGCCAAATGATAACGTGACACATAATTTCTATTGGCTGCAGTTTCACGACTTCCGCATTTTAAGATTTATTGATATTGCAGTAGCTGGTTTTGGATTCCCCAGTCCATGATTGTTTATTATAACACTAAAACAGTTTGCTGTCATTCTGAGAAAGCTAAATTTTCTCACACATAGAACTGCAAGATCTGTATCTTTCAAAATTTCCCTTTGAACACAGAACAGCTAGTATCATAAAATATAAAGCCATTTTTGCAGGTCAGTTTTTGTATTAAATTACAAACAAATGAAGGTCTCCATATGTAATCTAGAGTATCTTGGTCAATCAAAGACGATTTATTGTAATTAATCGGTATAAATACAATTTGTTGTCTTGATTTTTTTGGCTGGCTATTATACAGAATGTTCACATAATTTCTACTTTCTCAGGGAACCCCTGGATGAATAGCGTGAATATAACATTCCACCAACTTGCGCAGTATGTGCTAGCTAGTGTGGTGTCAGAGTGTGTGTTACATTTACATGACATGACTGCTAATAAAAAGGCATATATATGTAAGGCAAATCGCGTGCTTGCTGTCCTACAGCGCAACATTCACTCTGCACCGCCAAAAGTCAAAGAACGTGCATATCAGACCCTTGTACGCCCCATCACTGAATATGCTTGTACAGCTTGGAG
>JANUFV010106811.1:0-10134 GCA_024757865.1 Epizoanthus scotinus | reverse complement strand
CTTACCCTTACCCTTACCCTTACCCTTACCCTTACCCTTACCCTTACCCTTACCCTTACCCTTACCCTTACTCTTACAAAGCTGATACGTTTAAGAAACGAATACCTGATTACGAACATCAAGGAAAATACTTTCAAGGTTGAATTTCATTTCAATTTGTCAGACCAGGACACAACTATATCATGTTGGAATTCATTGACTTTGGACAGATCTCAAATAATTCAAGTTAACTTTCTAAGACTAGCAGTTTTTTATATCAGACTTTCCTCTATCAATGAGGTCTTCATATACCTAAGGATACATAAACTTGCATAAAATCCCATGAATGCTATCTTGAGGTATCTCTGACGTTACCGGTAGTGGCTGGGAAGTACAGTCTTTGAAGACTTTGTAAATACCACTAGCTGGGCTCTATGTGTAAGGCAATCCTTGAGGCTTTAATAAATATACGATATGTGCCTGGTATGAGATGTGTTAAGCCTGGCTCACACTAGCGACGCAAGCGTAAACCCAAACATAAGAAGTTTCAATGTCAAAGGAAAGACAATAGAACACCTGTGTGAGCTTGTTCCATCTCGTTGCACACCAGGTGTTCCTTTGTCTTTTCCTCTGATATTTGTATTTCTTATGCTTGCGCTTACGCTTGTGTCGCTTGTGTGAACCAGGCTTTATGTTCCTCTGTTATTTGTATTTCTTATGCTTGCGCTTACGCTTGCGTCGCTTGTGTGAACCAGGCTTTATGTTCCTCTGTTATTTGTATTTCTTATGCTTGCTCTTACGCTTGCGTCGCTAGTGTGAACCAGGCTTTATGTTTCACCACTGAATCTTGTAAAGATAGCATTTGCTTCACTTTCTTTTCGTTCCTTTATTAGGTGCTTGTTCATAAGAATCTAACAGTCTAAGTTTTCCTTAGTCCCTGCTTAGGCCTTTCTTGGTCCTTATCTCTGTACTGAAACCTTGTAATAGCATTTTCAGTAGGGTAAAGGCCGTTTTGCGCGTTACGATTTATCGGCCCGATTTGAGCGGTTAATTAGGTTTTATAACAAATAACACCTGTTTAACAGCTGTACAATTAACATGACCAGAGCTTAATATATAATATTATAATTCATTCACGGTTTTCACAGTGAAATGGCGCGCTCCCATTGGGTACTCTTGATCACACGATGCTCTTCGGCGGGCAAAAATCAGACGATACAACAGGATTTGAAAGAGATATTACATGAGTCATTACACTCAGACACTTGTGTGGAGAGAAGGGTCTAATACATTCTCATTCATTTCTATTTCATTGAACTGTACTGATTCCACAGCTCCGTGCAGGGTACCAACAGACTTCTTTGTGTGTGACTCTAATCAAACTTTCCACCTGAATCAAAAGGAAAGCAAGCCGATTCAACTCACGGCGAACTCAGTTGCCCGATGGTTTGCAGAACCACATTGTTAGCAGTACTATTATGGCTGAACAATTACAATAGCTAAATGTAAATCTGCAAACGTTTTAATGCACTTACAAAAAAAATGAAAAGGAACAGATTCCTTAGAGGAGGTCGTGAAAATAGCAAATATTTGTTCATGTTTCGGACAATATATTCGCCTCGGGCATGTATCACTGCATACAACAGCCGCTATATGTTTATTGGTTGAAATGAACAATTTGAATAGGTTAAGCCTGGTTCACACTAGCAACATAAGCGTAGGCGCAAGCATAAGCAATTTAAATAACAAAGGAAAAGACAAAGGAACACCGGGTGTGTAACGAGATGGAACAAGCCCACACAGGTATTCCTTTGTCTTTTCCTTTGATATTTAAATTTCTTATGCTTGCGCTTACGCTTGCGTCGCTAGTGTGAACCAGGCTTAACTTTTTAACCAAAATAAATTGATCAAAACAACCAGTATAGAATTGGCTCTGTCAGACTCATTCATTTTTTTGGGGTTGTTTTAACCAGTCAGAGTGTACAAGTACTTTATTCATTAAACAAAAATCAGCTCGATGAAGTGCAACAGATTTTTCGAATCCGCCCAATTTTCAACACAATTTCATACATTTTTTTAATGGAAATTGGGCCAATAAAGCGTAGCATATAAATTTCTCTTGTATGGAAAGACAATACGACCTAAAGCAAACACTTTCACGCAGTGAATAGTAACCAACAATAATGCATTTGTCTTTGCTGAACATTTATTTGATCTTTGTTAGTTTAAATGAATTTACAACTTATGCTTCTCATGACAGTGATGCATCTTAGCAAAATAGATAACTTAAACTTGCATGTTTTAACAGTGACATACTATTGTTAATCATATACTAAATTTAAATATATTATTAATAAATTACAAAGCATGGCCATGAGCATATTGTCGATCCTTCAAACACAGAACATCATTTTCGTTAAAGTCATTGACAGTTTTTGAAACGACTCCTTGTGGTCATCCTTTTTTCCATTTCATATGGAATGTCTTCGGATTTTCCAGACGATGCATCTGCATACCTTCGGTGGATAATTTCCTGCATGGAAATAGAAATAAATAACACGATTAAAATGCATTGTAGTTTTATATCCAGAATTGATTGTTCTCTCAATAACATAAGAACTTATAGAGAGAGTATAAACAACAAAGCCCGCCACACACTAGCAAATGTTTTGTCGGAAGAACCTCGATTTTTTATCCGGGTTAGAAACTCGGCTAGTGTGAGGTAGTTCCCGAAAATATTTTTTATCGGCTGGCAGGATCTGAAATGTTTGATTTCAAAACGTTGGCCAATAAATTGTCGGTAAGCTTGTGGCAGTCTCCGATAATTTGCCGAATTTGTCGGGAACAAAACTTGCTATGGCCACAATGGGGAAGGGTTATTTCATCACACGACTGCAAAGCAAGAAACCAAATAAATTATATGGTTTAACAGCGTGCGGTAGACGATCATCAGCTTGCCGGCAAACTCCTGACAAAAAATAGGTTAGTGTGTGGTGAGCTATGATTTAACTGCAACAAAAATAAAAATCGACTAGTGTGTGGCGCGCTTAAGCAGTATAATTTTTTGTGGATGCGATTGTGGTGTTGTAACTGTGTGAAAAAATAGACAAAACGAAGATGGTGGAGAAATCACAGGTGCTAGAAACTCCAATCATCTCTTAATAAAATAAAATATTTTCTGAAGGGCCTTAAAGTTGAGATAACAGTCTCAGAATGTTATGCCACCATTGAAATGTAAAGACATCTTATACTCCTCGTCTACCTGGACGCTCGGGTTGTGAATAGAAAACGATGTTGCGCGCTATATTGAGTTATATGGAAGCACTTGGAGATTTGTTAGTACACGAAATAGGTGTTGAGGAGAAACACGAGGCGTAGCTTGGAGTAGCCGAAATGCGTAGGTGAAAGTAAACAGTTGTAGACACATCAATTGACTCATACTTTGAAAATCGTTAAATAAAATGTTAACTGAACTGGCCACACTTTTGTTTTTATACTAAAAAGTAGTTTTTGAAGTTCTATTTATGGAATTATGCTGCATTTCTATTTGTTTTTATCAAATAAGTGACTGAACACAGCAAAGAAGTGTTGAAATTGCGCGACAGTTTTTTCTCTTCCAGCAGCTTGTTTTTCTCCACTTGGGTACATGCCGCAAACCGCGTCTTCTTCGTTTCACTTTGCTGGAGTATTTTGTGTTCTGAGATGTTTAAAAAATTAAAATCTATGGCACATTTAGATAATCTAGCGCTTCTGTCATTTATAAAAAGTACTAAAGCGATAGAATCACAGAAGACCTCTATAACGAAGTAGAAACGTTACCCCAGGCATACTTTTATGTATATTTACCATTCGCCTTTTACCCTTCATTCTAACGAAGTCACTGAATTTTGAGGCAGCTTCATTCCATTCAATGTTAGCGCTGACAACCAACAGCAACCCCATAACAGTAACGGATAGCTTCATCTTGTGTGTCCGCTTCGTGTCAAGGTTGGTTGATTAAAAGACTGCGATAAGAAGTCAAACTTTATAAAGAAATATTCTCAGTCTGTCTTATTAGGAACTTGTTTTACCAACTGGTATAATATTGAAAGACAACATTAGTCCACACACGAAGTGCTTTCACCGAGCGCTGTGAACGGCCATCTTAACTGATACTTGAAGGAAATCAGCCGGCGACTAACAAAAGTGCGAACAGAACGAATACAAGAGCAATGCTTTGGTCGCAATTTGTTTTAGGTCTTTTAAATTAATTAGTACAACTGCAAGAGTGATCCAGAACAATAGTAATTTCAAAGAATCTTCTTGATTTTTATGATCACATATTTGGAACTCCTTTGATAATAAACTTTTTCACCACTGAATCTTCCGCCATCTTGAAAATGGGGCAAACTTGACAATAATTACAGCAAATGTATGGAAAATGTATCAATTTTGATCGCTTATATCTTCTTTGCTAAGAATCGGACAACAAAATGGATACTTTCACTAAACATCGACTGACACTGACATCGTATTGGTTAAAACATAGCTGTTGTTACGTAATGGATCGTAAATTATAAGGAATTATATTTTTACTTAATTCGCTTATAATCGTGCATTTCGGATTAAAATGCAGAGTTTTGTATATAATTCAGAATTCAAGATATCTTTGGTAACAGCTCGTCTTTTAATGTGAATTTTTAAATATTTATCTTACTCCAAATATCTACAAAAGAACATTTATATTTTTCCCATTCGAACAATTTAAGTGGAGTTATAGCGGATAAAAGTTGATAAATTTCCCATACATTTGCTGTAATTGTTCTCACATTTGCCCCACTTTCAAGATGGCAGAAGCTACTGTGAAGGTCTATAAGATGCATTAAAGAGACTATACCCGAATTAAGTAACAATTTCTGTATCAATGTATATTTACGTACAGTACTTACACAGTCTAAAAATGCGCAATGCACGAATTTACTAAATTCTTGTTCAAGTAATGTTATGAAATTACGTTGTTAAATTTGAAATGGTAATCATGATGTACGTCAGCCGCTTACTAATTTTGCAGTTTCCCGCCTGCAACCCAGTAGTGTCGATTGAAAGCATAGGAACTGGAGCAACCATCTGCTGCAATCCGCAAGAGAATCAGTTTTACCAGTGGATGTGATTGTGCAGCTATTGAAGTGTACTGATTGCCAAGCACATGCAATACTAGTCATTAAACATAAGTTGTTAGTGTAACATTTCGTTCTTTCCTGGTCTTGACATTATACAAATTCTAGGTCACTGTTCGCAATGTTATGTTAATGAGCCTGAGGAGATTTATAGCTCTTAATCCTTAAAGGAATATGGGGAGGGGGGTGGGGGGTATTTTGCCCCTATAGGTACTTTCTTTATATATATTTTAATTAGATATTGCACTGTAACAAAATTGTTGTATTTATTATATTGTAAAGTATTTTAATAACAGTTAATTTTGTTAACTCTTGTTAAGCGCATTTGAAAATTGTACAATTGAATTTGCTCTTTATAAATAAATAGTATTATTATTATTATGGATTTTCGGACAGTTTGCCATTCATTCAATCGACCAATAGCATTATACGAAGCGGGCTCTGTCTGATGCTGGTAACATATCATTTCTAACTATCGGCGCTGTCAATCACCAAAAAATAATATAATTTTTCAAATTATACTAACGTATTGATTTCGTATTGCCTGGATTTGTAAACAGAAATTCTGTCGTGTTCTAACGACTCGTCAATTTACTATCAGCCAACAATTTATTTTGAATCTGTTTTCTTCTCACTACGCAAACAGATCTGTCTCTCAGAGCCTCCTCTAAGAAAGTTCCGGCGAACTTACATCGTTCCGAGCACTTTTTTAATGCTGCGCTGTAGTCGGCTACGCCCCCTCGTGCTGTTCACGCTTGTGGAAGTGAAACCCTTCTGCAATGACAATCGGTTTCGGACTGAAATGGCTTTTTAAAGTCTCGGTCAGTTCTGCGAGTTTAAACTAAGATGGCTTTGCTGGTGATTTTAAATACCGTAGGAGGTTGCACGTTGTGTTCCCAATACTCGTCAAGAACACTGCCACGATTTTCTTTTCGTCTTTTATCTCGTTGGCGATCACGTACTGTTCAAATCACTCGCAGTACGCAATCCAATCTCTTCGAGTTGAATCAAAAGATTCAATAGATCCAATAGCAGTTGCCATCGCTCGTCGCCAGTTGTCGTGTTCTAACGACGAAGTTGGGTTCTTCTACTATACAGAAGGAATGAGTCCAAGAGGTCTGCTTCAAGCAATTCCCTTATTCATCTGATAACTCACTAAGACTACTTACCATGATATTGATACCTGGTGGTTTGGTATGACAGTCGACGGTAAAAACGTGTCTCCTATTTTCTATTTTCCCTCTCAGTAGTTTTTGTTTTGGGAACTGTCTTTCGAAACGACTCATCAACATTGTATAATGCTAACTTTAAATATTCATAACAAATATTATACGCGTCCAATTAGAAATCGGAGACACGTTATTGTATTACAAGATCTGTAGAATACAATGCAAAACAAAGTAGCGATGTATCTTTTAATGCGCGTGACAATAAGCACCGCGGGGAAAACGTCTCAGTGTTTTAGCTCGTTCTCGATTTCAAATAAGCTCTTCTCTAAACTGATGGCAGATTTGAAAACTACATATATATTTTTAACCTTTATACTTTATTGAACATAATGTGCAAATATTTCACGAGTTACGCTCATTTCAAATAAAACACTCTGTTTCCTCCAGTGTAGCCTTAAATATTAGCCCTTACTTTCTCCGCAGAAATAAACATCAATTACTGCGAGATTTCACGCTCATTATTGTAAAGCACGGGAACAGTTGTGTCGGAGCATTTTAACCCTGACCAGTTGTCCAATTTTGATATAAGAGCATCGATTTCGTCTAAAAAGAAAGAAGTTCTTTGAAGCGTTTAGATAATTTTAAAATTTCGAACACATTAGCAGCAACAGCTGGTAAATTTTAGTGACCGTATCGTAAAGGGTTCTCTTATAAATTAGTATTTTCAGTTTCATTCAATGTAGATGTTGGACATTCTTGTCAACAAGTTTTAAAAAGAACACGGTTTTCGCAAAGACAGCTGCATTGCTCAAAATAGCTGTTTGTTCGGTAACACTATTAGTGTTAATGTCTGATAATTATCAGTGCCACACTGCCCACAATAAATTATGTTTTCAAACTAAAAGCTTTCAGACATTATGGAATGAGTAGTTGAATCCGTTTCAATAAACGCAAATAGAAGAAGCAAAATATATATTGCGGCAGAGTACGGATTGTTAGAAACGAGAGGGCATCAAGCTTTAACAGCTGAGTGAGAAACGGAGAAATTCTGCTAAACTGAGAACACTGGAGGCAAAAGATCCAGTTCATCGCTCCGAATATAATGTTGGATCTTCATTGATTTATAGCTGGTATTTATCATTCATTTTTAAAAGCACATTGTCTTGAGTGCTGCTGGTTGCTATAGAAACAGAAGGATGGTTGCAAATACTCAAGTGTTTTCAAGCTCACGTGTTTTTGTATAACCTAAAAGTTCGCAGGGAGTAATTATTGCTGTAGAGACTGTCTGGGTTCATTTGTAATAACAATAATACATGAATTAGATACTATAAAAGCAATATCTCTTGTCTAGAACTGCACTCAATAAATTATATATCTGATCTTGATCTCGGAAAATACACCTGACAAATATATAATGTAAGCCAGTTTAAGAATTTCAAAAAGAATCAAAAAGGTAATTAATATCTTTTTAACGGCAACATATTGTTCCCTGAAATTGCTGACAAAAGAACTGCAACGCGAGAGACTCACCAGTTAAGTTTTGGGTGAGAATAAACTCAAAAAATGAACTTTTCTCTCGGTCACTTTTTCCAAAAGACGGCCGCTCTCAGGCTACCTTTGTCGACGACTCGCGGTTTTGTATAAAATGTTTGTACAAACTTTAAGCTATAATTCTATAATCATGGATGCTGGGAAAATTGAGATTTCATTATACTATTTAACATGAACAGAATTTAAGAACCGTCACCATGAATCCTTTATTTACATTTTGGCAACACCCTCCCCTCCCCTGTAAACCCGTATTGAAGAAATCTATAACAAGTATATCATAGTTCTGACAGTCAAAATATTAACGCTACGCAAACATTCCGAATGAATACTCGTCGAATGTGTAGAATCTCTGACAAGATAGTAATTATCTTAAGCTACGAGTAGTTCTTACTTTTCCTCCTGAGATCGTTGATCGGCACGGAAACACAAAACGGTTCACTAGAGCGGTCTGGCGCGCGAAACTGGGGCGAGACAAGGCGAGAAGAAGTGAGGAAGTGGAAATTCTCTCCTCTCACTTGTCTCGTCCCAGTTTCGCACGCCAGACCGCTCTAGTGAACCGTTCAGTCCGTGCCGATCGACGATCTCAGGAAGAAAAGTAGGGATTACTCGTAGTATAAACCTATCTATACAATATGATCTAAACGTCGATGCTACTAACTTACCGGTAAGTAACTTTTTCAAGTTCGAATTTGCAAGTTAAAGTTCTCTGTTTTGCTTTTGTTTTAATGAAGGGCTAGCACTCGAAGTTTCTGCGCAAACCTATCACCCGCACAGCAAAAAAAAACATAACACATGCATCAACTTTCAGTTGGAAAATATTATGTTTTATGTAAGGCATGGTATGTTGTGAATAAAAATGAAGGTTGATACTAACTGACTCCTCACATGCAAACGCACAGCGAAACTGAACATTGATTCACTCATACACGGATACAGTAGACACGGATCTCGCCAATTTCCCATGGCAGTCCTCAGACTAGTCGCATTCAAATACTCGTCCCTAAACAGTGTAGCATTGAACCAGTTGCAAGTAAACCGGTGTAAAGAATATAAATTCAAGGGTGACACAATGCAAAAGTATCGAAGTAAACAAAAGACCGGAAATATCTTTAAGATGAACTGAATCAAGATTAATCTGAAGACTCAGAATGGCCTTTCAGCTTTCTCCAGTCCACGCTTGTCTCGATACTAGTGTTTTCTAAAGTCATTATTTTGAGCAGCAATGCTAAAAATATATAATACAACACTAAAAGGAAGGATTATAAACGCAGCATTTGGAAATATCGTCTCTTTTTCAGCGGGATTTCAGGCTGAATCCTAGCGCTTCGATCGCGCCAAGCTTATTTCGATCTTCAATTTCGTTAGTTGTCAGAGAAGTTGATGCATCAAATTATTATTCATTTATTGCCGCTGTGTCAATTCCCAAAACATGCCAAAATGCAGAAACTATTTGATCTTAAAATATATTGTGGCTAGATTTTAGATATGGCAGTATACAATTAATGCCAACTGATCGTCCACTATGTAGCCTGAGTGCAACCTCGCTGAGCGCCAGCAGCAAATGAATGCAAACGAGCTTTTCAATATTATGCTTTCCGGTCGTAGTGCAACCACAACCTGAGCTCAATGTTCTTATTTTTTTGACAATTTCAGGGTCAAAGTGTTCTTATTTTGTTCTTTTATATTGGCTGTGTTTTCACTATGCATTTTAACTCGGCTAAAATTTCTTTATGTTGTTGTTTTCACTGTTTCAAGAATATATATAATATTCACTTACTGATTGTATGTTGTGTCTCGTGGTTTTTCTACTTGTTCTTATACTAAACTCTCATAAAAATTTCGAATGAAGTGTTATTCCAGCCTCGGTTTGTTCTTATTTTGTTCTTATTTTTTAAGCGATTTCAGCCTGAATATTTTTATATAAAGAAAATAGTGCAGTCTACCATAGAATGTTTCAAATGATCTCGGTTGTAGCAACTTGAAATAATTATAACTATTAGCTACTTTTACTGACCATTGCTCAATGTCGATGACAACATGCAGCAGGTTTGGTATCACATCTAGTATCGCGATTCACTTAATGTTTTGCTCGGCGAGAGAGACGGCAATATAATTGCCGTGTCGCGAACGAGGCTCGGTTTCCGCGCGCCATTGTTTTTTATCATTTTACTTGCAAAACGTTAAGAATCACGATACTACATGTATAAACTAATTGCGATTTTGAGCCGGCAATACCACTTTATATTGGCGGCGTTGGGAGAAAATATATTCTTCGTATT
>JANUFV010106800.1:0-10135 GCA_024757865.1 Epizoanthus scotinus | reverse complement strand
TATTATTATTATTATTATTATTATTATTATTATTATTATTATTTTTATTATTATTATTATTATTATTATTATGATGTTATATCTTGGAATCCCAGTCACTACCATTTGTATCTACGCTCACATTCGCTGTTGAATCCGCAAGGAACACTCTTGGAATGACCAACTTTCCATCATTGTCAAGTTCAACACTTTTCCTCTTCTTGTCTGGATTATCGACCTCGAATTTCCTTAACTTGAACATTTCTAATATTTCTGGCGGGAGACCGCTGTACACGTGAACCTTCTTTATCCGCACCATTCCTCTTGATTTCAAAAAAGTAAATGCGACAACTCCAAATATAGCCAGTAATATCAAAACGCCAGCAAAGCCGATGGCAAAATAGATGGTGTCAAGTAAAATATTCCGAAGAGCATCTACGTATTTCTTGGAATCAGTTTTTAGCTTTTCTCGATAAGCTTCGGAGTTATATCTATCAAACGTGGTAGCTCTAAGCGTTGGGAGAAGACATGTTTGAAAATCAAAATTCACAAGTTCTGTTTCAATGACATCACAGCTGGAATCGTTTCTCTCGACAGAACACATGAGCTTGTTAAATTCTTGTACTCGGCTCTGTTGGTCGTTATTAAAATCGTCAACCCAATCATTAAAATCTACAATAGTATCGTTGACAGAGGCTTTGTACAATTGTAAGTCGTTTCCATTTATGAAATCCACGCTGTCGATGACTGCCACATTCGTGAACAAAGCGTCTGCGTCAAGCCTTGCAGAGGCAAATCGAAAACCTCCAAGATCTTCAATAACAGTAACGTTGATGACGTTAAATACCACAGCGACTGACAGATATAGAATGATCGCTCCCAACCCCGCAATTATGGCTACTGGAATAAAGTTAGTACTTACGATACGTCGTTGTAAATTCTTACAAAATAATAAAAACTTGCTAAACGCTCTTGTTACCAAGTGCAGCACTCTATATAATGTATTCCGCACTTGCTGTCTCATTGGTACTATTGTATCTTGGAATTCTTCAGGATCGTGTTCAATTGTTTCCTCAAAGCCATGGATAAGCCTAACGCCAAGATGATAGGTTTGGGTACTACGGTAGATGAGTAGAAAAACATCGAGAACTGCTATGATTGCCCACACAGACTTCCAGGTAAAAATGAAGACAGTAGTATCATAAAAACTTGTTTGATTCCTTAAACTATTCAAATAAGGTTGATACGTGCTTGTAATTGCTTCTTTTTGATCATCGATATCCTCTTCAAGAACATCACCTTTTTCGATGTTAAACATTGACTTGCGCCGGGAGCCTTGTAGTAGCGATGACTCATTGGCAGAGGACATGTTGACGAGGAGACTTTCCATATTCTTAAAATAAACTTTCTCAATGAACGAGTCCCAGGAAGATACTGCTTCTCTTTCAGTTTCAGATTCATTTAAAGCAAAAAAGGTTGACATGTTTATCCTCAAACATGATGGAACTATGTGATCGAGGGGATTTTCACGTAGATCTTCCAGTTCTTCTCTCAAGTTTTCCTTTGTTATGTCACTCAAGTATCTGAACGGACATAGCAGTATTGTGCTCAAGGGATGTTTTGGAGACTTCTCAGTAGTTAATACTTCACTCAGGTCTGTCAACCCGTTTCTAAGAAAACGTAGCTTTCGCTTAATGCTATCCTGAATTTCGTCCAACCCATCCATATCCAACACACCAATGAAATCAAGAAATTGGATAAACTTGTCATTGGAAAATGCACGTTCCGTTCGCTCTTGTAATGTGTTCATATTTTCGTCTTTTGTGATAGAAATATTTTTACCTGCTTTGCTGTTTACGCTGCTATGATCTAAAAATTGTCCTCGTCTTCGACCGTTTATTTTTGAGAATGCGGCACGTGGGATAACAAACCACCCGTTGTTAAAAACACGTCTGCCATAATCTGAAATTGTTTGCATAATTTTCTTTGTCTTTTTTCTAATTTGCATCTCATACTCTTCTATCCTCGTTTTTATTTCTCTCTTTAGCTCTGTCAATCCTTCCGTCATCTTCTCTGTTACTTTCTTGCTGAGCTTGTTGAACATTCTTACATAATTTTCTTGCATGACACATCTCATTTTGAAGCGGATGCGATTCAGTTGTTCTGAGAGAAAATAATCACACGACCGTTGGATGTCTTCACTATGTTCTAAATGAGACTTGATTTCACGTTCACGAAACTGATCCATCTCCAATGCAATGTTGCTGCTTTCATAAACTTTATCCTGCACGAATTGCCTCAGTTCTGTAATCAGTTTGAGATTATGGCCATGCAGAATAGTCAGTGAAGCGAGTATCATAGAAATCGAGAACACGATACTCAAGACAACCCGTGCACCAATCACAAACACGACTAAGAGTAAGTGGCGTCCACGAAGCTTACTGGGACCAACTGTCTCAGATATTGTCCCTTTGTATTTTGTCTTGTCCTTGATGTTTGTTTTAACCCAATACCAACCAGAACGCCCCGATTCGAAGGTTTTGCTTTTTTCCTTTGGCTCTGTAAGCTGGGCATATAACATGAGTATTATTAACAAAACCAGAACAGAAGCTGCAGTTACAAACAGAGGCGCCAGTATTATCCAGGGATTCTGTTTAGAATCGACATTCTTCCTTGTCCTCTTCCTTTCACTTCTTCCATCTCTGTCTATCACAGCTAGTTGTAGCTTCAGTTTTTTCTCAGAGTCTGAGAGCAAAACGGTGAACATTCTTTCCTGCAAGTACAAATTCATGGAACAGTAGAACATTAAAAACTGTTGTTATCTGAGATAATGTGAATACAAGCATTTACAATGTCACATTTGTTTCTCGTACTGCCAACGAACCATTCTATTTTGACATAACTCCTGGAAAAACGTGGGTCATTTGGGCCACTTTTCATAAAAATTTCAAAACGTTTATTTTTTAACCTTCTTATTTAACTTAAACTTAATCGTGTGATTGTTAAACGATTGCTGTATATGTACTGCAGCAAAAACAGTTAAGTCACCTGTCAATAAGTTCAGTCTTTGAGTTGTTTTCTCATTTCTTTTTTTTGATATTTTGAGCGCTATATATTGTTTAAAACACCTTGAATTGTTCCCCAGGCTTTGGAGGGTTTCCTCTGCCCAAGCGAAGAAGGAAAAGGAATGAACGGGTAGCTAGTGAGTGACATGCTTTTTGAAAAGTTACAGCAATGAAATGTCTGGAATTGATCTAAAATTGCGTTTTGTGATGAAATTATCAATGAAAAAATTGGAAACGTCTGCTTGGACTTTGAATAATTTAAGCATGTAGATGAAAAAGTTCACATCCTCTTTGTACACAAAAATAACGATTAGGTGGATTGATGGTTGGATGGAGGATGCTTGTAGATGGAGGATGTATGAACTAGTTAATTAGAATCAGGTTTGCTGTCAATTTCTTTAGAAACATCCCATCCACTTATTAATTATTCAATTAATTAATTTTAATTCGAATATACAAATATTGTATTGATGGATGGGTGGACGGATGGATAGATGGATGGATGGATGGATGGATGGATGGATGGATGGATGGATGGGTGGATGGGTGGATGGATGGATGGGTGAACTGTTTCTAAAACTATCGGCAGTAAGCTTGTTTGAGCAACTCATATTCGTATCATCATGCACACGTATACCTTGTCTTCCTCTCCTCTGCTCGGAACTTTGACCTCCAACTGGAACTCTGTATCTGGACACAGCAGAAGCACATCATAGTGAAGCACAAGGATTTTATCTACCTCGTCTATAACTCTCACGTTGATCATCCCAGGACAAGCTGCTATCTGGCCGTGGACATGCATATCCCATGTCATGTTACCGCGGGACAAATTACTTCCCAAGTGTGCGTGATTTATGATACTTGTGTTGCGGTAAATGTATTTTAAAAGCGACTCTTTGTTAGAAATAAATATTTCAATGAACGGTGGATCAGAGGTTGGATAAATATCGTATAATATTGCACCGCTGGAATCTTTTCTTATAATCCTTGCATGAACATCTTTCACATGAAATGGCTTGCGAAAGATACCTTCCCAGTTGGAAAGTCTGTGACAAGTTCGACTTTGATTCCATGTTTGACTATTAATCGCAAATGGAAAAGTAACCTGTACCTTTATAGAGTTTGCTACAGCATTGTCTGGTCTAGTTTTACCAGCAAGACTTGCAAACTTGTAGCTGAACGGCTCATCAACTGTCCTTCTCTCAGCTTCAATGTAAGAATATTTATGATAATCAAAATATACTTTATGAGATATCTGAAGAGCGTCCACCTTCCTTGTTCCCAAATGAAATGTTCCTTCAGGTCTTTCAGGCATTTCTTTAGCTGCTACATTTTTTGTGAACCAACTTGAGTCGTAGCGTCCATTCTCGTGCCGCAATCGATAGCGGACACTGTACAGGTATTCAGGCGCTTTACGTTCCAAGTAGCAGCTGAACCGCAGCAAGAGATTAGGAGCTGTCTGAACAGTTAATTCAAACTCACTCGTGTCGCCAAGTGCACACGTCTTTCGGACTAAATCACAATCTCCTGCACTGCTCTCTTTGTATAAAGGGCTGCACAAATTGAAACATTTCTTGAAACAGCAAGAACAAGTATCTAAGTTTATTCCGCAGCTTTCTCGGCAACGTTTTCTGCAAGGCTCACAGGTAATAAAGCCATCTTTGCAACTGCTTCTTGGAAATGCCAACACAGATTCTTCATTGAACTGAATATTTCCGTATAATTTTCCAAGAATGTTGGAGTAAGTAGTGCAGAAAAGTTTTTCCTTAGACGTAGATAGGGTGCAATTCGCAGTATCGACACAGACGCTAGAATTTGGCATAGTATCACATCTATCGTTTAGGGTTCTGTAGTAGTAAACATCTCCTTTCTGGACGTTTTCCGAGCAGTAGGCTTCCCCAAAACACGTAGCATTGACAATTTTTGTTTGGCGCCCTTTATGTAGCGTGTGTGTAATTATATACAATTCTGGCGCTGGAAAGCGGCAATAACCATTGGTAATTTCACTAAATCCAGGAATACTTGTGAATATACCATTCTCGTTAGATGTGTTACCGTTGAAGTCTCTGTAACGTGGTATTAGATTGCTGTCAAATACTTCGACATCTATGAAGAATCCAGACCCTCGAGAAAGTGTCCTGCATTGTTTACCGTCATCTGGAAATGAGATATTCACCAACAAGCTCGATATGTTAAGCAGATTCTCAAAAAGAACTGAAGCCGATGGTTGTACGTTGATTATTGACCCTGCTCGAACTACAACGAAGAAGAATTACATTATTAAGACAAAAGTATTGTAAAGTGATAACACGAATGATATGTTCAGCACCAAACACACCATATGTCGTGCTGTCCAACTCTCTGTACTGTTATCTATAGTTTTTTACAACATTCAGCAGCAATTCCTCTTCATTGGCGAGAATTGCTTTCAACAAAACTATAGAGCCACTACACAGCCATTATAGAGCCACTGTAGAGCCACAATAGAGCCATTATAGAGCCACAATAGAGCCATTATAGAGCCACTATAAAGCCATTATAGAGCCACTATAAAGCCACTACAGGGCCACTATAGAGCTACTATAGAGCCATTATAGAGCCACTATAGAGCCATTATAGAGCCATTATAGAGCCACTATAGAGCCATTATAGAGTTACTATAGAGCCACTATAGAGCCACTATAAAGCCACTATAGAGCCATTATAGAGCCACTATAAAGCCATTATAGAGCCACTATAAAGCCACTATAGAGCCACTATAGAGCCACTATAGAGCCATTATAGAGCCACTATACAGCCATTATAGAGCCACTGTAGAGCCACAATAGAGCCATTATAGAGCCACTATAAAGCCACTATAGAGCCATTATAGAACCACTATAAAGCCACTATAGAGTCATTATAGATCGACTTTAAAGCCACTATACAGCCATTATAGAGCCACTATAGAGTCACTATAGAACCACTATAGAGTTACTATAGAGCCACTATAGAGCCACTATAGAGCCACTATAGAGCTACTATAGAGCCACTATAGAGCAATTTTAGAGCCACTATAGAGCCACTATGGAGCCATTATAGAGCCACTATAGAGCCACTATAGAGTTACTATAGAGCCACTATAGAGCCACTATAGAGCCACTATAGAGCCACTATAGAGCAATTATAGAGCCACTATAGAGCCACTATAGAGCCACTATAGAGCCACTATAGAGCCACTATAGAGTTACTAAAGAGCCACTATAGAGCCACTATAGAGCCACTATAGAGCTACTATAGAGCCATTATAGAGCCACTATAGAACCATTATAGAGCCATTATAGAGCCACTATAGAGCCACTATAGAACCACTATAGGGCCACTATAGAGCCACTATAGAGCCACTATAGAGCTACTATAGAGCCATTATAGAGACACTATAGAGCCATTATAGAGCCACTATAGAGCCATTATAGAGCCACTATAGAGCTATTAGAGAGCCACTATAGAACCATTATAGAGCCACTATAGAGCCATTATAGAGCCACCGACAAATTTATATTTCGTTATTTTCTATTTTTTGTTCTTTTAGGATAGTAGTGGAATCATTTTGTGAATTTTGATAGCCTCAACTTATAATCTGTTTTCTTTGTGGAGTTATAGCGAATACTATATTTTTGGCAAAAACTCTCAAGGTGTCGTATTGTGACGTATTGTCTGCATCTCCAACTTTAAATCTGGAAATAGTTTCGCATTTTTAGATAATATTGTGTTCAAATACATTCTACAAAGTATTTAGCTTCATATCGTCGAACTTCGAACGATCAAACGGTTGAAATAATGAAAGTAAATCAGTCACTGCTGTTATCGTTCGCTCAGAAGACACAATTGACGCTACAATACATGATGAATCCCTTTATTCTCATTACCATACTACTGATCTTCTTATTAATAGCATAAGGAGAATATAGATGTAATAATGGCTTTAAAACCTGGTTTTCAATAGCGACGCAACACAAGCGCAGGGACAAGCGCAAGCACAGGAACTTTGCGTCAGGTGAAACAAATGATGAAATACGCACTTGTTAGTTACTAGTCCTTCTTTTGGCGCATAAAAGTCTAAAAGAGGTCGAAAACGAGTGTTTTGATTGGCTGAATATACATAGCTGTCGAAGACTCCCTTGTGCTTGCGTTGTGTTCGTTTTCACTAGCAAAACACAAGCGCAGGGACAAGCGAAGGGGGAATGAAATGAAAATGTTTTGAACCTTTGACAGCTTGTGTTTCATGATTGTGAAGGCTTTATTTCTGACATGACTAGCGAGCATGCGCATTAGCGTGACATTTCCCCTTTAAATCAACAAAATAATGGTACAAATATCCATATTTTTCTAAACTGATACCTTCCAAATCTTCTGTCATGTTTCCTTGCTTCATACTTATAAGTGGAAGTGAAATATCTGCAACAGAAAAACATAAATCCGCATGTAATTGGTTGAATGTGTTGCGACCTATTCAATAGACCTTTTTCAAAGCGCTAACGTCAGGGTTTATAACAACATTTTGAAACAAGGGTCTATAATAATCATGGTGTAAGTAATTTTTTCCATTACAAGAATAACGGCGAGCTAGATCGGCATTTGCAAATTACAGCAAATGTATGTCTGGATGGATTGGGTGGCTAGCCATCACCCTCTTTGGACTAGTAATAGAATTTTAAAACGTGCAACAAAATTTTGTTAGATTTAAGTATAAAATTGAAAATTATCCAGATGGTATCCCTATAAGTTGCTTGTGTAGTCAATCACCCATCTACCCATTTACAAATCCTGGATTCATTCATCATGTCTATAGTGCGTATAAACTAGGATACGTACCAACACACTTACGATCGAATCTCAGTCCACAACCAAATGCCTCGTACTTTGTACGGCTACACTTTGGACTACACTCTACAGCAGGAACACGAGAAAGTTAGATGAAATGTGGATATTAATGGACGATATGGTAAGTCTCTTACTAAACTATATTAAGTAAAACTTAGGATCTTATCATACCTGTACACACTCTGTCTTGAGTGGAAGTACAATATCTTGATTGGAAGAAATGTTTGGGACATTTCTTGGAGCTGCAAGCTGTGATTAATACAGGAAATAGATTGATTAAAGGTCTTATTGAACTGAACTGAATGAGGGCAACAAACTCTTCTGGGTCTGTTATTGGCCCAAGTCTCGCCAAATCTCGCAGCAAGTTTAGACAATTTAAGGTGAGGATAGGCAAGATTGGGCAAGATTGAGCAAGATAGGGCAAGATTGGGGAAGATTGGGCAAGATCGAGCAAGAATGGGCAAGATTGGGCAAGAATGGGCAAGATTGGGCAAGATAGGGCAAGATTGGGCGAGATTGGGCAAGATTGGGCAAGATCGAGCAAGAATGGGCAAGATTGGGCCAAATTGGGAAAGATTACGCAAGATTTGACAAGATTGAGCAAGATTGGGCAAGATTGGGCAAGATCAAGCAAGAATGGGCAAGATTGGGCAAGATTGGGCAAGATTGGGCGAGATTGGGCAAGATTAGGCAAGATTTAACAAGATCGAGCAAGATTGGGCAAGATTGGGCAAGATTGGACAGGATCGAGCAAGAATGGGCAAGATTGGGCAAGATTGGGCAAAATTGGGCAATATTAGGCAAGATTTGACAAGATCGAGCAAGATTGGGCAAGATTGGGCAAGATTGGGCAAGATTGGGCAAGATCGAGCAAGAATGAGCAAGATTGGGCAAATTTGGGAAAGATTAGGCAAGATTTGACAAGATCGAGCAAGATTGGGCAAGATTGGGCAATCGAGCAAGAATGGGCAAGATTGGGCAAGATTGGGCAAGATTGGGCGAGATTGGGCGAGATTGGGCAAAACTGAGCGAGATTGGGCAAGATTGGGCAAAAATATCTATATGAAATTGGCAAAATACTGAATAAATTAAGAACTGCAAGTTCAAATCACTACACGCACTTGGTGCTGTGTCTATGTACCTGTACAGTTGCGACCATTTCCCCAGTAACCTTGCTTGCACTGACATCTGAATGTCCCCGCCATATTGATACAGTAAGCTCTGAAAGCACAGTTATCTTGACCAATAGCACATTCGTCAAGATCTGAAACGAAATGGACACGATACTGAACACTGTTGAATTACTGTACTTGTAAATATGTGATCTCCAGTGTCTTAGCTTCATACGACTCTCAATCAGAAGTAAGAGGGATTCTGATAAGTCGTAAAGAAACGTGGATGGTTCAACTGATGGGTTACAAACTCTCAGGCTAGACATTAAATAAGTTAAATCCATTCGCTGTCAAAATTGTGTTTCTTGTACTTAGAAACTTTGTTTTTTAGAATATATAACCATTTTATCATTTCTTGTTATCCTGTTGAGCTTACAACTTGTGTTTCATGACTGTGAAGGCTTTGTTCCTGACATGACTAAAGAGCATGCGCATTACCGTGATATAGCCCCTTTAAACGGAGATGAGTTGGTAATATTGTCTATGTCTGTCTATCTGTCTCTTCATCTCTCCAGGAATCTGTATCACTAGATTCAAACCAGAAAATACTACTGCCAGCCGCCATCTTGAAACGTAATTGTTTTCAGAGCCAGACCCTTAACTCTCTGTTGAGAGTGATGATAAGTTTGTATCCATGGTAACGCTTGGTGTTGAGAAGTGTTGAGAAGCTGAACATGCAACTGTAAAAGCGTTTGCACTCACCATCGCAGTTGCCATTATTGAGTTTGTATCCACGGGGACAAATACAGCGCTTTGTGTTGACGTCACACGCGTAGTCACATGACCTGGAACACGAGTCGAGAGTTGGAACAACTGCAGTTGCCTGAATAACAGCTGAAAAAGTAAGGCCCATAAAAACTGGTTGTAACAGTAATTATTGGTTTCCGTGACCAAAAGCTGTAGATAAAAAGAGAGAGACAGAAAAGGGAAAAGCGAAACATAAAATTGCAGCACAAAACTGTACCAAAGAAAAAACTTCAACAAAATCGTTATTCTATCCTCCCCCCTCCAAAATATCAAATCCCCCCCCCCCCCCCACTAATGTTTAAACATTTG
>JANUFV010106799.1:1733-17336 GCA_024757865.1 Epizoanthus scotinus | reverse complement strand
ATAGATAGATAGATAGATAGATAGATAGATAGATAGATAGATAGATAGATAGGTAGGTAGGTAGGTAGGTAGGTAGGCAGGCAGGCAGGTAGACAGACAGACAGACAGACGACAGACAGACAGATAGACAGATAGATACATGTAGATAGATAAACAGATGTACACACATACAGAAACACAGACAGACAGATAGATGATAGACGGATAGACAGTTAGACAGATAGACAGACAGATAGATAGATAGATATAGACTGACAGACATTGGTTGTAGAGCATATGCACCCAGACAGACAGATAGATGATAGACAGTTAGACAGATAAATAGACAGACAGACAGAAAGACAGACAGATAGGTGTAAATTGCTTTATTTGCATGACCAGTATTGTTTACAGGTATTGCTAAAGCTTACTAACAATGAACAATATAACATCTACAAACTAATCATATAAACATTTGCTTAATCATCTAAATGCTATTATAAATAGTTTTCTATTTAATGCATTTTAGACTCTCGCAACTGGAAGCATTTGTACACAAATTTCGAAAATATTCAAATTGGACTTGGTTTTGTGTCATTAACAGGTTGTGCATACAGTTGTTTGTATTCTGTTGATCAATATCAATTTTTCCTTCTATCTGCTCGAAAACCTCCGTTCGTAGATCTGAATAAAGTGTGCAGCTCAACATTGCTCATCTGTTTCAATTTCATTTTTGTCGCAAAAGGTACATAATCTGTTTTCCACAGGGATTGTTGGTTTTCCATATCTTCCAGTTTCGATTGCTAATTTATGATTACTTAATCGTAATTTTGTGTAGTGTCTTCTTTGATCAAAGTTATTAATTATTTCTAAATATTGCTCTACATCATAATTTCCTTTGATTGATTGATTGATTGATACAAATCAAGTTTTCTAGAATTAGTCAACTTTGTTTTCCATATTTTTAAATACTCAGTTAGACAGATAGACAGATATATACATGTAGACATGACAGACAGACAGACAGACACTGTTTGTAGAGCATATGCACCCAGTTGACAAACAGACAAAACAGACAGACAGATAGAAAGACAGATGGATGGATGGACATTTACACAGACAAATAGAAAATTTTGTTGTTTCTTTTTGCATTAGATAGAATTGAACATTTTTGGGGAGAGGGTAGAAGGGCTGTTATGGAAAAAGTAAAGTATAAACTGAAGGGGAAAGCTTGTAAAGATTTTATAAAGTGAGTATAACAGTTGGATGAGAAGGAAAGGGGTATGAGAACCGAACTCTGGTTCACAAGTCAGTGCCTAATACATACTCTAATTACTGTATTCAGTGAAAGAGTTCTGATGAATGTAGTTCATGTTTCAGCTCTACTTTTATGAGTTTGCGGAGGAGGGCGAAGAGCTTCATGTCAAGAGGCCAAGACAGTGCCTGCCGTACGCAGTCATTTCATATGTGATTGGATCACCGTCAGACCCCCAGGTGCCATCTGAAGCAGCTGTAATACACGTGAGATTTAATCCTTATTGAAAGTTTCCACTGAATAGAATGAACTCTCTGATTGTACATACAAGTATATAAGCCTGCTCCTGTAATTGCACATGTTTGTATTGACTGACCGGTTTGACCGATTTTACTGCATCCCTGATTTCATTCCTGATTGTGAGTCTCACAACAACAAAATTCTGATATTTTAACCTCTTATTGTCAAATTTTAGTTTAGGCAGGAAAGGGTTACATTTCACTTGTAAGTAAATATTTTCTTTTGTTATGTTATTGCAAGGATGGACAGGCTTCTAGCACAAGTCCTACTACAGTACCTGCCGAATCAAATGTGGATATTTTACCTATGCTCGTAGAAGAAGGTAAGAATGCAACTTTCTGTAGCATGACCTCTGATTCTGATTTTACTTTTCAGCGAGAAGCAATCTCAGGCTGGTCATGTTTACTCACGCCTCCTCAGTTGCATGAATGAAAATAATTTAAACTTGTTTATTGACCAATATATGCACTTGTAAGAATGCACAGTTGATTCACGTTGTCTTGCTTATCGAAATCACTAGTGCAAGATTGGGTCGGTGAAGGCACTATTTGGAACACAAGTGATTTGCCATACCCTCTCGGTAAAGTCCCAAACACTGTGGAAACCCCCAGATAACAAAGCATTTTCATGGCCAAGATATAGCAAACAAAATTTGAATTTCTTAATGTGACAATTCTGTAAAAAATGTTTTCTGAAAGTAGCATTTTCAAGATAGCTGTTTACACCACTTTCTTGATCTTTCCGCATTTGTCACAGAACAAGTGTCAAAGTTGCAGACAGCACAGCTTCTTGGGAACTAGTGTCAATCTCTAACCTACCACTACTCATGTCAATAGATTGGGTTTTGTAGTTGTAACTCTTACTTTAATCTGTAGAACCAAGACCATTGTAGAAGTCAATAGCATCCTTTACTCTGTTTCCTTTTAACCAGTAGCTAATTGAATTGACTTCTGTTTGCAGAAAGCAGTGAGGACACACAGTCAAATGGTGCTCATGTTATGTGGTCAGGGGTGATGACAAACAAGGATAAACTGGTGTCTGAGGTTCGCTTGATATGTTATAGCCACACAAGACCAAATCTTCCCTTCGAGTTGTAAGTAATTCCCACTCTGTATAATTATGTTAAACTACATGTACTTTCCAGCAGCAGTGAGCTTATCAGTATTTCACAAACATGAACAATTTGGTAATGACAACAATTGTTGTATGAGAAATGTTTAGAGAACAGTACATGTACTGTAGCCCAGTGTAGGGTTGCATTGATGTTAGGTCATGCCAAATTTGATTAAATTAGAATTTTAAGGAAATGAATTCAGCTTAATGTATTGATAGGATTACATGTATGTTAATAACATGTTAAGAGTTAAATAAAATACATGACTATATCACAGATCTTCATCATGGTATGGCAGGTTAAATTCAATCATTACTATTAACAGTAGCATTGATAGTGTGGCTTAATGATTTTTTTCAGAGGAGATGCTGTTGACATCAAAGCAAAGATTCCATTTGCGAAGTTAAAACCACTCTTGGATTTGCCCTTGTTTCCCAATGGACTTCCACGCAACTCTAAGACATGTGAAGGTGAGATCTGCATAATTTTTATTACTGCAAATAACTGACCTGAATGTAGTTTTCTATAGAGGTACTTGCAATAGTAGAACAATGGTCCCCAACAAGCAGTTTAGTACAACTGATAACCAATCATGCCCATAGCATGGAAGGGGGAGGGTTACATGTAGCTTGTGGAATACTTTTAAAGCCAGGAAAAGTTTTGCAAAGTCATGAAATGTCAATTTAAGCTCTAAATAGTACAAACACTGTTCTGGTCCTGTGTTGCACTTTTAGATTGCTTTGTCCAGCCCTGGAGCCGCGATGGAAAGCCTGTTTTATCAAACATAAGTGTACTTTTTGTACAAAAACCTTAAAGTTTATTTAAACTGCTTTCACAGTATAAGACATGATAGTGCAAGGAATGGAGCTGCAATCGTAATGTGGCGCTCTATTTGGAAACAAATATAAATTATGTATATACATGTAAGTTGAAATATTGTATGTTAGGATTTCATTGTATGATATGTTTTTAATCTTTATCTTTTTCTTTGTTTTCCTTTCAGTAATATCAGAGAATGGCCATTTCTTTCATTGTGAGTTCCAGCCCATTGAGGAAAGCAAATCGTTCAAACTCACAAAATTAACAAACTACTTCAGAGAGAAGTGTTGGGTAAGTAACACATGTAGACATTTTTGTATTTTGCTATTTTTAGTATTATTTTTGTATTCCAGTGATCTTCCAAGAAATGAAGACCACAGGGCAGTAAAATAGGGTATATTTTCAGACCAATTTACGTACATAATAGTAATGATATTTTAAGTTTCCCCAGGAGGGTGCTGAGGAGAATAGAGTGGGTGAGGGTGGGGGAGTGGCAGTTGCCATTCTGAAATGCTTTGGGGAAAACTCCGATAATTCGCAATTTTTATATTGTTAAGTATCTTTTAGATGCTACAAAAAGCGAATATACATTTTCATCAGAATTTAACTATTTTGTAGTTGTATTAAATACGTTTATTCTTGGGTTACAATTAATCCCAGGAGAGATGTGACCCGGCCATATCAGTTGAACATACAACATAAACTTGGTACTTGGTGGCATCATGTTCAGCCATAGAATACACTGATTAAAGTACCAAGGATGATCACCTTCAAATCCAAAGTGGTGCAACATATGTATCAATGCATCATGTACAGTACATGCAAATGGATGTGCTACACGTTGCAAAGAATATCAAGACTATTTACAGATTAGTCAGCAAATATCCACAATGTAAAGTTTGAAATTAGGATTTTAACTTGTCAGGTCAAATTTCCAGTCATACGATTGTTACTCTGTTTCTAACCTATGAACTGTAAGTTTTTGCACAGCATCATTTGTCCATGGATATGGTATGTGCTGAAACAGAAAATAATTTATATTTCATGTTCAGGCTGGAGTTGTGGACTTTGGAGGAAAAGCAATTTACCTCATACCAACATCCCAGCTGACACATGATTTGGGTAAGAATATAATTTTGAATGTTAAATAAAATGGTTGTTACTGAATAAAATGATATAAACGATGTAAAATTCTGCCTTCCTCATTGAAATGAAATTGCTATGGAAATAGCACGACGATTGGCGTTAAAAACAGAGAACCTACATTTGTATAACGCTAAGTCATTGTACATGTAGGTTCTCTGTTTTTGTTCTGGCAAAACTCTTGCCTACCCTGGAAAATGTCTCGAATATTATCATCTCAAGTTAGCACAACCCAGTTATAAAAACCAAACTAAGGAAGTTCCTTTGAACTTTGGTACAGAGTGGGACTCGTGCTTCTTTCCATCTCATATTTGAACTAGCACACTGGGCAAACTGCAGAACTATTACGTGCATCCAAATGGCTTGTTGCCCCTTGCAGTTGCAAGTCACCAGTCAAAATATGTAATGCACAAGAACTAAGTTAATTGACTTAGCTCCACAATAATTTTGATAGCTCAATGGGTAGAACGTACGCTCAGTATTCAGAAGGTCAAATCCCATTAAGGACTCAAGCCTTTTTAGTTAAATGTGTGTTTAACTTTTTTTGCAGCTCGATTAATACCCAACTATAGAATACCGTGGTTTACATATTGATCTTTTTCCTCTAACTGAATACAAATACAAATACAAAAGTTTAAATGGTGCTAAATAGAGTTGCTGCCTTTGTATTTCATCACTTTTGGCAATGTGTATCTTTAATGAGCTTTTTTAATGTTTAAAGGCCCATGGTCATGTAATATATTATACATGTACATGTAAAGAACGAGTGCGAGTCTCATCAACCATTCCAAACACTGAGAAACAGATGAAAGCTGTTTTAAGGTGTTTGGAATGGCTGATGAAACACGAAGCACAAGTTTTTAATATGGCTTTTCCAATGGATCGAATATTGTCACATAGTCCACAGAAGAATTCTGTGGTCGATGATTTTTGCATAATACATTATTCAAATGGTTGAAACAAATGACATTCACAGTTTGTGCGATTTATTGTGTGATCGACTAGATAGCCTAGTTGTAGTGTTGTGATAATAGAAAGGGTTCGTGGTTGAGTTCCACTCTTGACACACACACAGAAAATAATTTTTATGATGATCATACAGCATTTGTATTTGTTGTGTTGTTGAATGTGTAATTTATCCTATTTGCATACAGGAACCTTGATACATAAAGAAAACGTAGAAGAACCATGTGTGAGTTTGGATATGTGATCCAAATCACATATGGTTTTCACTGAGTTTTTATTGGGTATCAAGGTTCATGCATGTACTATTCCCACCATTGGCTAATAAAAGCATGAATTATTAATGAGTTTGAGAATAACATTTACAAAAGGGAAATATATATGCTTGACTCTGACAAATGTTGTGCCAGATGTTCAAACGATTCTCATATAACCTATTATTTCAAAGAACAAGAGAAATATTTGATGTTTGCTTGGTCAAAGTTTGAACCAATTCAAACTTCATCCCATATGATCCAATAATTATTGTTTTGAGGCCTGTTTATGCAGTACAGACATTTGACCAAACAGATGTCGGGTGTTTGTTAGATCAAGTTTTCACACCATTTTAATGAACCTTAAGAAGACTTCTGTGTTAGTATTCAAATTACTTATTTCCTCCCCAGGTATTACTGACGAGAGTTACCCTTCAGTGCTTCATGCTTTGTTTTCTGCAAATGCAGATAAGAAGACAGTTGAGAAGCAAGGTTAGTTATATATCTACTTAAAAGCTTTATTTATACATCTACCTAAAGCTTTATTTATACATCTACATTGTACCTAATATATCTACAATTATACATCTACGTAAAAGCATTATTTATACATCTATGTAAAAGCTTATTTATACATCTACCTAAAAGCTTTATATATTCATCTACCTAAAAGCTTTATTATTCATCTACCTAAAAGCTTTATTTATTCATCAACCTAAAATCTTTATACAATGTATATTCATCTACCTAAAAGCTTTATATATTCATCTACCTAAAAACTTTATTTATTCATCTACCTAAAAGCTTCATACAATATATATTCATCTACGTAAAAGCTTTATGTATATATTCATCTACCTAAAAGCTTTATATATTCATCTACATGTACCTAAAAGCTTTATATATTCATCTACCTAAAAGGTTTATGTATTCATCTACCTAAAAGCTTTATATATTCATCTACCTAAAAGCTTTATGTATTCATCTACCTAAAAGCTTTATATATTCATCTACCTAAAAGCTTTATATGTACCTAAAAGCTTTATGTATTCATCTACCTAAAAGCTTTATATATTCATCTACCTAAAAGCTTTATATATTCATCTACCTAAAAGCTTTATATATTCATCTACCTAAAAGCTTTATTTATTCATCTACCTAAAAGCTTTATATATTCATCTACCGAAAAGCTTTACAATGTATATGTACCTAAAAGCTTTATGTATTCATCTACCTAAAAGTTTTATTTATTCATCTACCTAAAAGCTTTATATATTCATCTACCTAAAAGCTTTATTTATTCATCTACCTAAAAGCTTTATTTATTCATCTACCTAAAAGCTTTATTTATTCATCTACCTAAAAGCTAAAGTTATAGATCTACCTACATGTAAAAGCTTTATTTATACATCTACCTAAAAGCTTAAGTTATACCTATATCTAAAACCACTATATCCTGCCCAATTTTGAAACAGATGTGAAACAACCTACTCGCTATGAGACTGATGTGGAGTCATTTGTCATGAGACAAATACAGGAGCAGCTTCTGAGAGGAATTGCCCATATAGGGAATGAGAAACAAGCGCCGGCAGTATCAGGGCCAAAGAGTGAGGGTGGAACTTCAAGTATGACGAACTTGAAAGGATCAAGTGTCTCTGGTAACATATATGCTACAAGAATGCAGGATTGTTCCATTGATCAGATGGGTGAGTTAGAAAAACAACGAACTGCTGAGAAATTTAGAGTTACTGAAGAGCAAAAATCGAAATGGCAGAGTGAAGTCATTAATTGGGTCAGCAGACCACTTGAGCCTAAAGTGAAAGAACCTAGCCACAGATCAAGTGTAGATTCTAGAAATAACGTACATGGATCACACCCAATGCTTGAATTGTCATTTTCTTGGCCTCAGGGATCTTGCACGCCTTCAGGCAATTCAGCTGATTTAAGACTCACTGCAAAGGAAAGTAAGACAAGTGAATCTGAAGTTCAAAGGGGCCATCAAACATCTACTCCTCCTGCTCGATCAGATTTCACAAATTCAAGCAGCTCATCTGTCTTACCAAGTAAGCAACATTCAAGTGAGAAATCCAGAGCAAATGTAAGGACACCTAGCCAAAAAACAGAACTTGGTAGTTCTAGAACTGGGCATGCTATTGCTACACAACTACCTCATAAAATGTCAAAGGGGCACAATTCCGAACAGTTGCTTCACAGACGTTCTGGTGATGCTGTGACTACTTCAAAGCCTTTGCTGGCCAGTACCATCACAGAATCACGGCATTCTG
This sequence comes from Epizoanthus scotinus, assembly GCA_024757865.1. Lineage (NCBI taxonomy): Eukaryota > Metazoa > Cnidaria > Anthozoa > Zoantharia > Epizoanthidae > Epizoanthus > Epizoanthus scotinus. The sequence continues at coordinate 9,224 of JANUFV010106799.1, read as the reverse complement.
CACCTGTACCCTTTCTACCAGATAAAAGCCAGACTCAGGTTGTGTCGCCAGATCTTACGTCCAAAGACAATACAAGTAGGCGGTCTGTAGAAGATACACCACGATCACCGACCCTTCCTCAAGCAACGTCTTTCAAGAAGAATATGTTGCCAACTAATCCACCAGCACAGACCTCTGACAAACCTTTTAGAGACAAACCAGTTGACCATGGTTCACTGCCTGTTAGTATCAGCTCAAGCAAAACGTCTGCAACACCAAGAGTTGTTTCGTCAAATCACAGTAGAAAAGAGACATCTGATTTAAACAAGGTTCATTTGCCGTGCAGGACTATAAAAGTTACTAAGATAGAACATGGTGGGCACGACCCAAGACTGAAACGTTTAAACTCAGAAAAAGAACAATCAAGAGACAACGTAAAGTGCAGCCAGTTACAAAACAATACTACAAACAAGGTTATGCAAAGCAAACCCTCTGATAGTAAACAGTCCCAAGAATCTTCATCAAAGATTTCTGCATTAGCAAACAATGAATCGCTTAATAGTCTTAATCTAAGTCGTACTGAAGTCTTCAACATGAAACCTCAAGTCAGTGTAGCAACGAGTCTGTCTGTACAAGCACCTAAACAAATACAAATCTCTTCAGGAAACCCAGCTGTGACCCCTCTTCTTAAGAATTTGCGAGGGGTTGATAAGACTGTCGAAGCAATGAATATAGAAAGCACAGCTTATGTAAGCACAGATTATGTAAGCACAGATTGTAAAGAAAGAAAGAAAACTGGTTCGTTAAGTGAAAGAGCTACTCCAGAGCCAACAAAGCAGGAAGAGGAAAAGAAGACAATGTTGATATGTGCATCAACTTTGATCACAAGTCAAGTGAAAACTGCAGACAAAGCTGTGACAACAAAACGTGCATTGGAAGTTAGTTCATCAGCAATTGATTCCTGCAAAGATGATATGGAGCATAACAGGAAACAGCCGTCATCAACTAAAGTTGAGTCCCAGAAATCAAAAGTAAAAACACTTCCCAAGAGCACACATTCATCAGATGAGGTGGTGCAATCACCAGTTAAGAAAACAAACGAAACAGTTACCTCATGCTCTGCATCTTGGTCTTCAGAACACCCTTCTTCAACTTTAGCTGCATTGTCCAGTTCAAGCTGTACCCAGTCACCGTCCAGTGCCATCACAGTTGTTTCACAGAGAGGACGGTATTCACCCATAGTATCTACTAAGACCCCTGTTTCTTTAAAAAGTGATAAAGAGTTACCTCCTCCACTTCCACCTCCTCTTCCCCCTACTCTTCCACCCCCACCTCCACCCGAGAACAATGACACAAGAGCCCCATTCAATCCTAGTTATTCCACACCATTTACTCCTAATCATTTTCCAGTTAGGGAACCATTTCCACCTCCTGTTGTTGAAAGACAAGTTTATCCACCAGTTGTACAAATGCCGTTCGTGACACAGATGCCAAGCTTTTCCCCATTAATGGGCCAACAAAATATGGTGAACAGACAACAGTTGGTAGCACAACAGGCAATGCAAACACAGGGGTTTCTTCCACAAGCAAATGGTGTGCGGCTACTAAATATATGCAGTCCTCCTGAATATCCTCAACAGCCATTTATGCCACTGCCATATCCTTCTGTCAACCAACAGCCTTTGATTCAACTACCACTAAGAACAACTGATCCAGCAAATGTACTCCCTGATCCATGGAGAACTGGTGTTGAAAACTTTATCCCGCCTCCCCAGGGCAGTTTAGACCAAGGCTTTGTGCCCCCAGGTGGGTCTCATATGCAACCGATTAGTTATGGCCTCCAAAGCTCACAAGCGGCATGGTATCCACCAGCTATGTTTCCCATTGCAGTCGACCATGGTCACCACAAAGCTCCAAATGTGGCAGATTCCTCAAGAATACCACAAATAGGAACTTTCCATTCAGCTCACAATACTTTGTCCAATGGATGTTTACAACCTCCTGGAGTAGATGTGGAGACAGGCTGTGAGAGTAATCAAGATTGGAGTATAAATGCTTCAAACTTAATACCAGTTGCACCCCAGAGTGAGTCGGGTCATGAAACATCACGAGACAACTATTTCGTAAACTTGGATATGTCTTCCCAAACAGCGACAAGTCGTGGGAATGCAATAGATAACAGTGCTGTTGATGTGAACACGCATCCTGTAGCTACGTCTGAGGCCGAATCAAAAAACGCAAATTTAAAAGTAAACTATTCCATAGATTTGAACGCACTCCCTGTGGCTTTTCAACGAAGAAATGTAAATGCTTCTAGAACAAAGATTCCTGTGAAGTCACCAGTGCAAACATCTTTGTCGTCTCCACAAACACTAGAGACTACCAAGGAAGGCAGACAATCTAGCCCTGAGCGTATTGGCATTGAACTGCAATATGTAAGAACTGTGGAACAGGAAGATTCGAAGGTGAGCTCAAACAAGCCTAAAGGATGTGCTACAGAAGGAACAGAAGAAGATGATAGTATAGATGGAAGAACTAGTGCCACAGTAGCAGAAATGAAAAGTTCTGAAGCAGTGAAAGAAATTTTTGATATTCTGAAACGTAATCGAACTCAAAATGTGGATTTGCAAGTTCCAGAAATGGAAAACAGTGTTGACATGGAAGATTCAGACTATGACGAACAGGTGTGGGTGGCGGACAAGAGTCAACTAAAAGATGAGAAATTGAAATCGGGAAACTTGTATACACATAAAGGTGTGCTAGGCAGAGGTAAAGAGTGTGTTGATGATAAACCAGTGCGTAAGCAAGATGCTTTGTCACATTTAGTTGAGAAGAAGAGCAAACATCAAAGTGGCAGAACAGTTAAAGACATGGAACGTGATACCCAGCAACAATTTACTGTCAATCCTGATTTGAGAGATGGCAAGTCTAATCATAAGCAGTCAACTTGTGCAGACATGCAGATACCAGATAGCAGTGCTGCGTCCTCCTCAACAATGCCAGTTGTTACTGGTAGCACTGCGACAACTGTGACAAATTGTGTTACCTGGGACAACGAGAATAATGCAGTTCATGTTAAACAAGATAACAGGAAGGTATCAGCAAAAGATAGGCTGCCAAAAGAAGTTGATTGTCTGAGTCCTAAAGTATCAAAACTTGAAAATGGTTTAGCAATTGTTATGAACCTTCTGGGAAGTGAGACTGAAGAAAACGTAACAGAAAGTGAGGGCTCCAACATAGATGAAATAAGTAAAACTAACAATTGTGGAGTATCATCAGAAGTTATTATGGACTCGGATGAGGGAACAGAAGAAGAAGATGGCCCACCAGGTATGTTGTTTAGTATTTAGCAATTATTCAGTACTCGAAATTAATGTTTTTTACTGCAGGTCAATTGGCCAGCTGGTTCGTATTTTAACTGGCCAAAATAAAAGCGGTAATGGCCAGGGCACAACTATGGCGATGGTACAAAAATTCGAACTGCAATTTGTCTCACAAGTCTGCCTTATTTCTGATGTTGCATACATTATTCTTTCATAAAACCAACTGAGAATTCTCACCATTTGACCAACATTTGTAGTGTTCAAAAGGACAGTTCCTTCAGTACTCTGCTTGCCGAAAGGTGATTTCTACTGGCCAATGGCCAGTTGTCCACCGCTAGTGTCGAGCCCTGATTATTCCAATATTTTCCTCTAGGTAGCGACATTGAAGGGAGTAACTGTTTTCAATGGGTCTTTACCAAACTAGTGAATCAAGACTTGAATGATAACATTACTTTCTATAAAAAAGCATTTCAAAATTTACTTCACATTGTGTTTGTATTTCAGGTTCACAAATAGAGTATGGAAAGTTAAGGAAAGTATGGTTAAAAACAAATTCCGAACAAGAGATGACTGCTGTGGGTACAAATAGGGAAATTGAGTTGTTAGGAATCACAAGAGCAGAAGATGATAATGTTGAAATGGACGTGCAGCAAATAGAACATCATCAGGATACAGATAAGCAGAAATCTCTCCCCACAAATTCACCCTGCTCGTGGGAAGTTGTTAGAATTGCTGCAGATAGTTCAGTTCCAGATGACACACTGCTACAAAGTAATCAGAAGGAAGAGGCAAATTCGTCAGTGGGAAATAAAATGAACAAGCTCGGTGAGGATAGCCAGCCAAGTGCTTCATCTACAACAGGAGTGAGAAAAGTGGAAGTTCTGAAGAGAAGTGGAGATGAGCCACATGTCAGTGTGGAGAAAGAAAGGAACAGGATTCTGAGAATCGTGGAAGATGGCCGTCGTTCACCATCCAGAAAAGCAGGTTAGTATGATTGATTAAATTTATATGCTTTCTCTTGAATGAAGTAATATAGTACAGACAAAGATGGAATCTTTTTTTGTGGGTAAAGATCCCCAAAGACAAAAGAATAAATGAATAGGCCGTTATTGTTTATCTAAACAAAGCAAAGATAGAGGTTGGCATAATAACAATTAAAAGTTGAGAAATTAAATTTTGAAACAGTGACACATATTACATGATGCGCTGGTCGTGGCTGGTGGGTTGGGTTGACTGAACAGAAAAGTGATAATACATCCATACATTTCATTCAAAACATTTTTGTGTTTCATATGTGTACACCTATTAAATGGACACAGTGAATATAAATAAATGGAGGTCCGAAAAAGTCAACAAATGACAGATAATAATAATAATTAAATAACTTTTATATAACGCATCTTATAGCAGAGTTCCAAGGCGCTTTACAAAAGTGATCACAACTAAGCCATCTAAAACCATGGTTACTGTAGCAATAACTACGTAAAATAAAATATTATAAATAAATGATAAGAATTAAGGTGCTTAGTACATGCAAATCTAAAAACACGGTGATGGTACACAATGTAATGATAAATCTGACTAAAGTTTCGATTGATCGATGCTACATGGCATTTGTTACATTACTCACGGGGAAGGAATATAAATTATCTGCACGGTAAAGTTTGTTATCATCCATTCACAAAGTTTGCTGAAAACTTGATCCTTGATTATGTTCCCCAGTTTGTGTATTTATGTTGTCACATAATAAATAAATTAGTATGGTTTCTTTACGAACAAGTACATTTCCATCGAGATTTCCAATTAATCCTTCAGGATTGATATCATTTTCAAATTAATGTTTTCAAGAAAGACTAGTTTACAATCATTAGTTGTCATCCTGCTTAAAAGTCTAATCTAAGAAATCAGACCACCAATATTTTATATCCTTGCGCTAGATCGCTGGGTGAAGAATGTGACATATTTGCCAGCGATCAATTCCAATTTAATATTTTAATGTAAAAGATTTAATTTACGAAGTGATCAAAACGGAAGAAGAAATATTTTTTGTGTTTAATAAATTCGTTTACACTATCTTTTACAAAACGACACAAGACACGGAGCATAAAGGTAAGGCAGGAAAAAAACAGGTCAAAGATGGTAAACTGCCTTTTGTGCTTAATACACCTTTTTGCTTGGAGTGTCACAAATGTTATGCAGAAGTAATGGAATGTATGTTGGTTTGTTAAAAACTGAGAAATACAGACTTTGTGAAAGAGAGCATGGGAGGAGAAAGTGAAAAAAGTGCAGAGCTTCATTTTTTTGCCTAGACTGAAGTGAAAGGTACTAAACATGTGTCAACTCGGAGGCTGGAAACCGATTGAGAATACGGATATATTGCCTTATTTCTAGGGTTCGAATTTTACCAATTGATCATGGAAAAGCCAAGGAATTTTGAAATTTGAGATTCTTGTTTAACCCTGTGACTTGCATAATTATAGTGATAAAACTGGTGATTTTACTTTGTGTAGCAGAGAAGAGACACAGAGCAGATTCACCAGCAGAGAAATTGAAGCATCAGACAAGCCGTCCATCTAGACCTACTACTCCGTCAGGGTTACGAAGTCATTGCCAAGACCACTCCCCTGTAAGATCAAAGTCACCTATCAGAATCGATCTTACAGATTCACCATCTCCATGTAAACGACGGCAGATAAAAGTTGACCCCAGCCCAGAAAAAGGCGAATCACTGACAATAACTATAACACAAGGTAAGATGATTTTCGACATAAAATACTGTTTTAGAAGAGGTTGAGGGGGATATAGAAAAAACGTGGATGTGGAAATGCAGGAAGTAGTGGTAGAGGTAACAATACAAGTAGAGGTGGAGATAGAGGTAAAAAGGTAGTGGTAAAGGGGAAGGGAGTAGAGTTGGAGGTGAAAGTGGAGGTGGCTGTGGCAGTGGAAATATAAAGGTAGTGGTGAAAATGAATTAGAGTGGGAGGTGAATGTGGAAGTGGAGATGGAGGCGGCGGTGGAGGTAAAAAGATAGTGGTAGAGACAAAGAAAGAGAGTAGAGTTGGAAGTGAACGTCAAAGTAAAAGTGGAGGTGAAGTGGAGGTGGAAATAAAACGGTTGTGGTGGAAAAGAAATAGAGTTTGAGGTGAATGTGAATGTGGAAGTGGAGCTGGAGGCGGAGATGGAGGTAAAAAGATTGTGGTAGAGACAAAGGAAGAGAGTACAGTTGAGGTGAATGTGGAAGTAGAAGTGGAGGTAAAGTTCAGGTGGAAATAAAACGGTTGTGGTGGGAAAGAAATAGAGCTTGAGGTGAATGTGGAGGTGGAGGTGGAAATAGAACGGTAGTGGTTTAAAAGAAATAGAGTTTGAGGTGAATGTGGAAGTGGAGTTGAAGGTGGAAATAGAAGGGTAGTGGCTTAAAAGAAATAGAGTTTGAGGTGAATGTGGAAGTGGAGGTGGAGGTGGAGGTGGAAATGAAATAGAGTTTGAGGTGAATGTGAATGTGGAGGTGGAGGTGGAGGTGGAGGTGGAGGTGGAAATAGAACGGTAGTGGCTTAAAAGAAATAGAGTTTGAGGTGAATGTGGAAGTGGAGGTGGAAATAGAACGGTAGTGGTTTAAATGAAATAGAGTTTGAGGTGAATGTGGAGGTGGAGGTGGAGGTGGAGGTGGAGGTGGAAATAGAACAGTAGTGGTTTAAATGAAATAGAGTTTGAGGTGAATGTGGAGGTGGAGGTGGAGGTGAAGGTGGAATAGAACGGTATTGGTTTAAATGAAATAGAGTTTGAGGTGAATGTGGAAGTAGAAGTGAAGGTAAAGTTGAGGTGGAAATAAAACGGTTGTGGTGGGAAAGAAATAGAGTTTGAGGTGAATGTGGAGGTGGAGGTGGAGGTGGAAATAGAACGGTAGTGGTTTACATGAAATAGAGTTTGAGGTGAATGTAGAAGTGGAGGTGGAGGTGGAAATAGAACGGTAGTGGTTTAAATGAAATAGAGTTTGAGGTGAATGTGGAAGTGGAGGTGGAGGTGGAAATAGAACGGTAGTGGCTTAAAAGAAATATAGTTTGAGGTGAATGTGAAAGTGGATGTGGATGTGGAGGAGGAAATAGAACGGTAGTGGTTTAAAAGAAATAGAGTTTGAGGTGAATGTGGAAGTGGAGGTGGTAATAGAACGGTAGTGGTTTAAATGAAATAG
>JANUFV010106788.1:0-10136 GCA_024757865.1 Epizoanthus scotinus | reverse complement strand
TTCGTCCAGGAGCATAGCTCGTTCAAAATACGAACGTGCAATATATATAATACTCTAATTAACAAAGCTAATATCTATATAATAGTAGTAAGAGCGAGTAAAAAATCGTTGCTGAGGGAAACTTATGAGATTCATTTTTCACCAAAACTGCTCATAATAGATTAAACAGATTCCAAATCATTTGTTCCTGTGTCTATAGTTGTGGCTTCCGGATCTTGAAAGTAAGGATTGGCAATTGTGTCCTCGGCTTAACCAACTTTGTAGCAGTGGATATGTCTAGCGGATCTTTCGGCGAATCATATCCGCCGGAAGGAATTGAAGTAATGCTTTCAAAAGTTCTCTAATGCTTATAAATATGTCTTTGTCATCAAGTGGGTGCATTTGTGGATAAAAAGTTAATCAAGTATATTAAACCTGTATGATATACGTGTTTTTTTAAAGTTCCCTGCGTTTCGGTTGTCGTTCAAACCTTCTTTAGGGGAAGAATCTTGAAAGTTGGAGCAGTAACCGAAATGTTGGGAACATTTAACGTTTCCTAATTGTATATCTTTAATTTCTAATGCACCAGAGTAATTTTATATCCACAAAGTCTCTAATGCGCTATGTTACATACAGGGAACAACCTTAAAGTTAGGGTTAGGGGAGCACGTGTGAAAGAAGCACTTGTTTGTTGTCGGCAACGTCAAATTTTAGGAATTGAGATAGATGACGTCATTCTCGATTTCAGCTTACCATTAAACATGACTTACCTAATATACTTCAAAAGCAATTCCTGAAAATAGGGTAAACTGCACTATTTATTTGTTTCTGTCCGTGTCATATGACCAACAACAGAAAGGATCGAGTTCAACCTTTTCGAATCTAGCTCATTTTTTAAAACTAAAAAGGAAAGTCCATTTTCAATCTACGGTTGAAGAAGACAGCAGGTTCTTAACTCTAGTTGTTGTGGCATGGAGCGACTGTAAATATTATTAGCCACCAAGCCCCAGCAATGTGTCAGCATGTCTTACTTTCGTTGGGTATATCAAATAAACATGCATCCGACAAGATCTATTTGTAACGTAGATAATTTAGAGTATGGAGCTGAGTGACTTAAGGAGATGTTTACGAGCTGTTTAAGCCATGATGTGGAAGTTTAATAACTACGACTAAGTAGAATCGATACTTGCATTGTTACCAACAAAACGAGCCATAACGACAAGCATTGACGTAGAGCCAATGTGCCACACCGTGAGCCGCAAACTGAGATCCAGACTCAAGTTCATAACAGAAGTTCTGGAACACGGTCAGTCTTGTTTGTTATTTCTGGATTTAGGATTATATAATTATATGAAAACTATATGATGAGTTTTTCGGAATAGCTAGATAATTGATTATAGTTGGTGTGATGCCTTCGGGCTTTACTGACTTAATAAAGATGATAATGATGATGAGCCAATAGCTGCATCCAAGATATTTTGTACGAACTCAATAACTCGAGTATGAGAGTCATAGTGCTAGGCCGTTCCAAGTTATAGCAAAGCTATCCCTCGCGGCCGGCTCCATATCAAGACAGAGCTACATGAGCCAGTATCCCGCCGAACGACGCCGACTTAGGGCCGTGGGCCGAACGGATTGTCAAGTTGTTTATCCCAAGATATCGAACAAATGCGGTACCCAACGTATAGCGTTAAATTTATTTAAATATATCGTTTTTTGCATGTCTCAGAGTTACTCTCAAATCGAGGAAACCATATTCTGACCTATTTTAAAGAAACTTGTTACTCTTAAAACGATGAAATATAACAGTTCTGAATTATATTTACGGATTCAGTTGTGTACTTTATTACGATAATTTGTCTTGTTTGTGTCATCGCATCACCATGTCAGTTCTTTAAACCCGCATACATTATAATTGCCCGTTTATTGTCTGAATGAATTACAAATTAATGAGTGTAACGTTGAATTTGCTCCTATATGCATATTTATCATTCCACATTTGTCTGGTTGGTGATTATTTAATATTAGTGTTAATATGTTTTAGGAAAAGGACATTGTTGTTAATATACTAGTTTTTAAATTAATTATAAATATGGCATCTGTTGTTCAGCAAGTTGCATCTGTTATCCGGAATAAATATTCAAAGGAGTTGTGACTTTGTCGGTCAGTGTTTTTTGTTTTCAGTCGATCACGATGCACCTTGCGTTTACAGTACCGCTTGGTTTTGCGACTTTAATCTTGGGGACAAGCTTGGCAGGTAAAAACTATTTTTGCTCTTTAGTTTTCTAAGTACCATTATTATAGGGATAATAATAATAATAGTAATAATAATAATAATAATAATATACTTTATTTCCGTGTCAAAACATATCTAGCAGCAGATAAATCTCAAACTAATGTGCAACCTAATTACTATTTTAAAATTACTATTTACAAGTTATTGAAAAAAACTTACATGTTACCAGTAACAAAATTTAAAAAAATTAAAATTGAGAAAATTTGATATTAAAATATAGGTTAAATTAAAAAATGTTAAAATGTGCTCAAAACCGGACAGAAGATACAAGGCTGCACCCAGCACTGCACACCAGAGCCATAAATGTGTCTCTCATAAAGAACACAGCCCCGACAACACCTTTTAGCAGTGAACTCAGATCCTGTCCACGAATGTATGTCTTAAATTGTGATAAGGATGGTATTCTTCTGGCCTCAGGGATGAGTTTAATCCAAAATTTTGATGCAAGATACCGAAGGAAGTGTTTTTTATGAGTAACCGCCGTATTGAAGCGGAGTATTTTGTGAAGTCTGCTTAGCGCAGTCTGTAGGGGTTGTTGTTTAGGATGAATATGTTAGAAACTTAAGTTGCTCTCGACTTTGAATATCAGCGTTGCCATATCTTATATTTGTCTGTTGAAGAGCGACGGCAGATTGGCTCTTAAGAGCAAGTCTTCATAGGTAAACTGTTTGTCCTTGAAAACAGCTCTCAGTCCCCTTTTTGTATTCGTTCAAGCATTCGTGTATCGCTCTCTTTGTAGAAGTGCCACGTTAGATGGCAATATGTCAGATGCGGCAATATTGCGGCTTTGTACAGAGTATAAGTTTAGCTGCGGTTGGTATGAAGTTTTTCCGTCTCATAAGAACTTCGTTTTTCCGACTTGCTCTCTTGCATAATTGATCAATATGTTTATATATTACTCCTAACAGTTGAGGGAAAGAGAAGACTCACATTTTGTTACTTGTATGTCAAGGGATATATCATCGGTTTCTATGTTGTGGATAAGTGATAGACCTGTACCTACTGAAATTGCCTTTAAGCGGTTTGTTTTCATACCATCTCGAGGCCACGATGGCTGTATAACGAAGCATCCCAAAAAATATCTTGACAGGTTTCTAGATAACATTTGCAAAAGAACATCTAGTACTCTATATATTGCCAATTTTATTCAGAAACAAATCTATGGACAGTAAACGCTGTAATAATGTATAATCAAATGTTCGAAGTTTCGTGTTTCTAACTTTTTCAAATCTTGTTTTTCTTCCCTGTGTCACTTTTTGTAAATAAATTCATACGATTCGTTCTATATTTGTTTGTGAGACCAAAATATTAGTGAATACCTTTTCGGCCTTTTGAGCTTTCTTTTTGTGTTGATTCGTACTTGTTATGCTGTTTTTCAATCTTTGGAATTGCATCCATTAAAGTCCCAAATTATCCCAAATTACGAAATTGTCTATTATCATCAGTAAACTAAAAAACATTTTTCTAGCAAATTCTCCATAGCTTTTATCATTTCCTTGTAATTGAAGAAGGTTGTTTCCGTGTTATTTACTACAAACGTTATTCTAATAGCGTAAATTTTTCGTCATGAATCCAGTCTAAATTAACATTTAAAAGAAAACATACCTTCTTACACATTGGGCAAACTCAAGCTATAGTTCAGGTCTTGATTGACGCAAAACGCAGGCCTTAATTAAGGTATCAGAATGGGTTACGGGTGTACTTGGCTTTTCCTTCAATAACGCGTGAAGATTCCATTTAATCCCCAATAAAGTATACATTTTCTGAAAGCCTGATAAATAACAATTCCAAAAATATTTAATTTAACCTACTCGCCGACATAAAATCTCTAGTTTTTTCAAAACTAGTCCACCAGAATTTAAAAATACGACTGATATAGCAACATTCTCGGCCATTACAAATTAGTACCTAGTCGAAGACATGGAAGACAAGATCAATTTTAGGGTCAATTTCAACAGTTAATAACTCAAGCATGTCTAACCCGGCCTGATAAAAGTGCCCCGCTGAGAGTTGAGAATGTGAGGTGCACTTACGGTCGGTGGGTTCAAACTAGGACCGTAAGTAGGTCTAAAGTAGGCTTCTGTCCTACTTTGATCCTACTTTGTGTGTGAACGGAATCAAAGTAGGGCTCAAGTATGATACTTTGTAGGCATCAGCACTAAAGGATCCGCATCAAGCTTTCAAAACTGATCGGCCGGACCAGTCTTTAGAGCATACTTACGCATTGTCCAAACAAGATATGCAAATAACATGTCAATGTTTCGATGTGTAGAGAAATTAGATATACCGTCATATGGTTCATAGAACTTTCACACAATGGCTTTCTTAGCAGAATAAATTCTAGCGGTTATCAACGTGAAGAGGACGATTATCTCGCTATGAAGTTTTTTTACGGACAAAATATCGAATGTAAACACATCGATATTATGTACAATAAATCGAATACCAAAACACATATATCGATGTTGTATCTAATAAACCCAAAAGCAAAACACATACATTGATGACGGTCGCGTGTGTAAGTGATCAAAACTGCTGTTTTTCTTTGGCATGTCTAGTTTCCGCATAAAATCCAGCAACAACATGAACCAGAAATTTATCGACACGCCCGAAAAGTTTCATTCATGAACGACTGATAACTATGTAGCACTATTAAAGTTAACGATCTCTGCCGTAGCAGTAAGAATAATTTTAGAAGAAAGCTTTTAGCGTACAGCATGAAGGCTACGAAATCTGATCTAACGATCTTCTACAAATGGGATTCGTAATATAGTTGACAATTTATTAGCTAATAGTGACAAAAGTAACATACTTTTAATGTCAGTGTGAACGCATTACACCATGTCCAAAAGTACGATGGAGGGTAGAGCCTACTTTAGACCTACTTACGGTCCTAGTGTGAACCCACCTAATTTGCCCCGGTTTTGTCACCTTGTAACACGATCTGTCACCTTGTGACACGAACCGTATTGACAACAATATTTTCATTGCAAATGAAATAAATTAAAACTATAATTTCATTATTGTTCAAGTTATTTTAAGGCTAGAGTCTGTATATGTAATCGTAATTGATGAAGCTAATCCTATAAATATCTAACGCATTTTCGGATGGCGCAATTAATGCATAAATCTATTTTTTTTTGGGTTTTTGTAATGTTTACATTTATTTCGATCGTTTTTGCTCCCGCAATTACATTATAAAAGAGATGAAACTAATTATAGTTTTGTACAAGTATACAGATAGCTTTAAATTTTGGGTCTCTTAGATGTTGACAAGAAATTTCGATGTATAAAATTTTGCCTGAGAGAATTGGTTTTATTTCCCTACATCTGCACACGTCAATATAATATTTAGCCGGTATAATTACGTAGTTGGCCGAAATTGCAGAGGTGTGACTTATTTCTAACATTATATTCTTAATGGATAGCTCGATGTTCAAGTTGATATAAATTTTCAGATGTTCTTTAAATTCTTTCCATATCTTGTTTACCAGATCAGAAGGCATTCCCAGAAAAGATGTTTCAGGATAAATACTACAAAATGTACAATTTTCACTCTGTATATATCCTATTTTTTTAAAAGGAATTTGTGGGCAATATGCTGAGTAGTATTTTATATTGGAATGTTTGACCAAATGAAATTATTCAAAATTAAATTTAGCTTCTTTAATTGGTCGTCCGATAGTTTTTGGTAATGTGGTAAAAATATGCACAAGTTTTGGAACAGCTAAAGATTTAATTAGTATTATTTTTGCTATTAGGTTCAAATTACGGAACGCCCAGTTTTCTAATAGTTTCTTTACCGCTTTTGTTTTTTCTTCATAATTAAAATAAGTCGTTTCTAAGCTTTCTGCAAAAAAAGTTATTTCTAAGAGTTTAAAACCCCTTTCTTGAATCCAATCTAATTTAGCCTCGGGTAATATATTGACACCGCATCCCCTTTTTGCCCCAAGCCATATAGCTTTCGTTTTTTCATTATTAACTTTTAGACCTGAAATATTAAAGAATTCATCTAGAATATTTAAACACTTTTGTAAGGAATTTCTACTGCCATCTAGTAATAAAAAGGTATCGTCCGCATATTGTCTCATCAAATATTCTTTAGTCTTGATTCAGTCCTTTTAATTCTGTATTTTGTTTTACTCTGATTGCCAAAATTTCGACTGCAATTATGAATGACAAGGAATCACGCTGCCTTACACCTCTACCTATCTTGAAAGGAACTGACAAATGTCCATTATAAAGTATGCGGCTTTCTGCGCAACAGTAAAATGTATGAATCCATCTTATATTTCTCCCAAAATTGAAAAAATGCATTGCTTTATCTATAAACACCCAACTTAAAGTATGGAAAGCTTTTTCAAAATCTACAAGTAACAGTAACCCTGCTTTGTCAGTTTTTAATCTCTAATCTAGAAAGGCTGTTATTGTTGTTGTTTCTATATCTGCGAGCTGAACTGAGCTAGGGTACATTTCAATACTATTTTCGAAAATAACTCACTATAGAGGTTGTTTAGATGAACTAAAAAGAAATTGGAAATTTTGACCAGTGACGCCGAATTCTCGATATTTACAGAAAGCCGCTCATAATTACACGTGAATTATTAGATCATTGGCTAATAAATTGGTCTATAAACCGGTCATCTGTTCATTAGCAACTCGCAAACTAGACAACCAAAAGACTTTTGACTTTGTCGGTCGATGTTTTTTGTTTATATTTCTGCTTATTTTTGCGACTTTTCTCTTGGGGACAAGTTTGGCAGGTAAATTCCTTTTACGTTATAGCAAAACATAGAGACCTCTTTCAAAGTTCCACTAACGTTTAAGGCTATGGAGTATAAAAAAGGGAGGTCTTGTTATATTTTCTAGCTCTTTCTCAGTGTTGTAGTACATAATTTATCAACTGTTTTCAATAATATACAACGTTAATTCTGTTGCGAATAAAACAAACGGAGGCGTGATAGTGTTCGCTATCATGCGAGAAACGGAATCATTATCACTTTATAACGGCAGTGTCTTATGATACAGCAAAGAAAAGTTATCGACAAACGATCCAACTGCTTTCGAGCTGTCAGATCGTGTGATCGAACTATTATCTGCCGAAATACAATTATTTCTACATGCATAAAGCTATTATTTGTAAATATGATATAACGATCTCGCGCCATCTGGTTAACAGTGTGACTCAATAATGAGAAATACAGGCGCCGGTTGTTCAAAGAGTGGATATCGCTATCCAGCGGACAAATCCGTATCCAGCGGATAAATAGGCCAAATAGGTAACACTTATCCGCTGGATAAGGATTTATATCCGCTGGGTAGCGCTATCCACTATTTGAATAATCGGACACAGGAGAATAATATTAAGGTATCAGACGTACTTGCGAAGTTAAACAATCAATTTTTTTTTAGCTTGTTATATAGCTGCGGATTTAAATTATTTAAATGTAAAAACTTGAATTCAAAATGTTTTTTTTGTTCTCGAGATACAGCAAAAAAAGGTTTTCTAGCTGCTTTATTTCACGGGGTTCGAATGTGTTTTAGCTTCTGTTTCTCGAAAGTAGATGTAGTGCATTTTGGCCTACTTTCGGAAGTCTCATCTCGACAAGTTTTCAACCTTTTGACACCGATTTTTGCACAGAGCTGGCCGAACGTGGGGATTACCAAAATGTGCCAGCGATTTATTTTTCTCAATTTCATTCTTAAACTATTCGACACAAAGTGCCAGTTATCGGAACGAAATAGCAAGTTTAAGTTTGAAATTCGATAAGAAAATGATAAAGCGCTTTAATTAAAATCGCTGACACTATTCGCTCTTTGTAATAGTGTATACATTGTGCGGCGGCGTTAATTAGTTTTTGAGATGATATTTCACAGTTGAAACCTGTTTTTTTTAAACAGTAGGTTCTAGTCAATTCAGATTACGTTCAATTCAGATGATAGTGGCTTTTCTGGATACAGAATTTACTACGCTTTCAGAAAAATATAATTTTGTGGGATATAATTAGAAACTCAGCGAGTTATAAGCAAAAAAGTGAAAGTATGTCCCAAGGTTCGTCTGATACCTTAAATAATTATACTCGGAAACTTAAAGGGGCTATGTCACGGCTATTTAAGCCATTTTAGCGATGTGCAAAAGTATCTAAAACTCAAAGGAAATCTAAAAATAACAAGTGACTGTAGCAGAAAAACATAAGTAGGATTATGATAAGTCGTAAATGAACGTGGATGGTTCACATTCAGTGGGAAAGATTAAAACGGATTGTAAACTCTCGATTTAATTTCGGTCTAGGCTAGACATTAAAAATAAGACAAATATATTCGCTGTCAAAATCATGTTTCTTGTATTTAGACACTTCATTTTCACAGTTTATAACCATTTTAGCATTTCTTGCTTTGTTCTTGACTTAAGTAGAGAGCATGCGCATTACCGTGAAATAGACCCTTTAAACGTCAAACATTACAGATCACAAACACAATAATCGTATATAGTAGTCAATAAGAACATTTTTCATTCTTTATATAGGTAAACTTTAAGAAATCTCAATAAGTTAAAGTAAATTAATTATGGCTACAAGGGTAGCACCAAGGGATCAACGCTCCAACAAACTCAATAAAATTGACGCAACACAGTTCACGGAGCGTTAATTTTCCTAGATAAGATTGTTCTCTTTCAAACATTTGCCACTACCATAACAGTTTCGAGTCGTCACAAAAACAAATCTTGTTGCTAAAATTATTGTGTACCTTCTTAGCCAATGAGGTTTGTAAGACTGGATGGAAACCTAACAATGATTCGTGTTACAAGATGTTCAATACCTACAACAAGTGGACTGCGGCCAACAGAACCTGCGAGGCACAAGGCGCTCATCTGGTGTCAATCCACAGTGAAACAGAAAATTCCTTTGTGGTTTCTCTGGTTACAGGTGACGGATTTTGGATCGGTTTTAATGACATCGACCACGAAGGGAACTTCAGGTGGTCTGACAGCTCTGCAAATAATTACACCCACTGGCTGGAAGGACAACCGAATAACTGGTTTTACCCATTTTTGTTTGATGGAGAAGATTGTGTGTACTTACGTAGTGATGGGCAGTGGAACGATTTGTCCTGCAACACGATATTTCCATTTGCATGCAAGTACAGTAACACAGGAAGCAAAGGTGAGTGATGCATCTTAATGTATGTGTATGTATGTATGTGTGTGTGTGTGTGTGTGTGTGTGTGTATGTGTGTGTGTGTGTATATATGTGTGTGTAAGTATGTGTGTGTATGTATGTATGTATGTATATGTGTGTGTGTGTATATAGATATAGTTATGTGTATGTGTATGTGTATGTGTATATGTATGTGTGTGTATATATTTCTGTGTGTAAGTATGTGTGTGTATGTATGTATGTATATATATATGTGTGTGTGTGTGTATAGATATAGATATGTGTATGTGTATGTGTATGTGCGTGAGTGTGTGTTGTGTATGTGTGTGTATATATGTGTGTGTGTGTAAGTATGTGTGTATGTATGTATGTATATGTGTGTGTGTGTATAGATATAGATATTTGTATGTGTATGTGTATGTGTATGTGTATGTGTATGTGTATGTGTATGTGTATGTGTATGTGTATATGTATGTATATGTGTATATGTATGTGTGTATATATGTGTGTGTAAGTATGTGTGTGTATGTATGTATGTATATGTATGTGTGTGTGTGCGTGTGTGTATAGATATAGATATGTGTATGTGTATGTGTATGTGTGTATGCATGTGTATGTGTGTGTGTATGTGTGTGTGTATGTGTATGTGTGTATGTGTATGTGTATGTGTATGTGTATGTGTATGTGTATGTGTATGTGTATGT
>JANUFV010106777.1:0-10138 GCA_024757865.1 Epizoanthus scotinus | reverse complement strand
GCGAGAAAGAATCGCTGGCCCACCTAGTTTTGTCACAGTTACATTCATTTGCAAAAAAAAGTGGCAGTTTAGGGTTTTTGTTTGCCTCCCTGCCAGGCCGAGGCTGGGCCCACTGTAGGGGCAACAATTACATTTCATGAATGTGCATCGTGACTTGACTTGGAATGACCCTTGGCCTTCGCTGTCATGCATTTACTCATAATATTTCAGTGCTTACACATATTCACAAGGATATATACAACTCCCCTTGTACTACATGTAAGTGCTATATTTGGCTATCGGGGGTAGAAGCGGAATACTGAATATTGAATATCGTGGTTGAAAACTGAGGAATATTGAATATTTGCCTGAGAAATATACTGAATACGGAATATTTCAATAAAGCGCACGACAAATAGAGAATAGGGAATATTTGAAAATTTCGAAAAATAAAAAGAATAAGGAATATCAAAAAACAAGTTAGTAGGGAATGGGAATATTGACCTCAGGAGAGCAAAGGAATACGGAATTTTTTGAGTGAAAATATTCCGCTTCTACCCCCGATTGGCTAGCTAGCTAGGTAGGACTAATTTGCGTGCCTGGTTCAATTATACATTTGTTGTGTTTCATTGTATCTACACTACATGTACAGCTTGCTATATAGGGGCTATGTAATTTTCATTACATTAATAATTATATTTTATTTACAATTATTATATCATAAAACCACATTTTACTTAATTTTACAAATCACTGGTTTTCAACTTAATTATATTGTTCCAACTTTCACATGGTCACAAATGATTAATTATAATATAATTGAATAACACAGTTCAGGAGAACCCAGAATTTTGACCCAAAGTTGATCGAAATCACAGCTGATTATTTCGTGGTAATCACCTAGAAAAAATAATATACAGTTGATCCAGGAAATATTGTTATATTTATGTCTACATGTACCACTAACTAGTGAATTTCTGATATCATTGATCACTGAGAAATATAATATGGTGGGGACCAGAATTATTATGTCATTCAAGTTGAACATCACTTTCTACATTTACCAAAGGATAGTCATTAGGTATATTATGAGCTAGTTAATTATTAGACAATTATGTAAGTTTCCAGTTGGCGTGTTGTTACTTTTAATTAGTGTATTGCTAACTACATGCATAGTATATTCAAAACTGACGTAATGTTTTAAAGAGGGGGCTAAAAATCCCCACTCCAACCATCTTGCCACCCAAAATAGCCTGGCCTGGAAAAGGCTATCTATAGGCTTTGGAGGCATACACGTACCGAAAATGTCTCAATTTTAGCAGTATAAATTTATTAATACATTATTTCATGTAATTTCACAGAATGGAAATGATGTATCTTTGAGATGACAAGGAGTTTGGTGTGGCCAACTTTAATTTATTCTTATACAGTAATGATGATGATCAATGATGATGATCAATGACGATGATAATGATGACAATGATGTTGAATAATGAATTTGTGATCACTATAGATAATGAATATGATGATGATGAATATGTTTCTGTGGAGGACACTAATCTTTGATGATGATAAATGATGATGATGAATGATGATGATAAATGAGGATGATAATGGTGGTGGTGATGAATGATGATGATCATGAATGGTAATGATGATAATGATGATGCTGTTGGTGACGATGAATTAAAATGATAGTGGTGATAATGATGAATGAGGAGGATGAGGATGATTGTGGTGGTGAAGAATGATGATGATCATCATCAATGGTGATGATGATAAATGATGATGAATGATGATCATGAATGGTCATGATGATAATGATGATGCTGCTGTTGGTGATGATGAATGAGGCAGAGGATGATGGTGGTGGTGATGGAGAATGATTATGATGATCATGAATGGTGATGATGATAAATGATAATAATAATAATGATAATGATGCTGGTGGTGATGAATGATGATGATGATGATGATGAATGATGATAATGGTGGTGATGAATGATGATGATGATGAATGATGATAATGATGATGATGAATGATGATGAATGATAATGATGATGATATCGATGCTAGTAATGATAATGATGATGATGAATGGTGATGATGAATGATGATGATAAATCATGATACTGGTGATGATGATGATGATGATGATGATGATGGTGTTAAATGAGGATGATAATGGTGGTGGTGATGAATGATGATGATCATGAATGGTGATGATGATAATTATAATGATGATGCTGTTGGTGACGATGAATGAAAATGATAGTGGTGATGATGATGAATGAGGAGGATGAGGATGAGGATGATTGTGGTGGTGAAGAATGATGATGATCATCATGAATGGTGATGATGATAAATAATGATGTGGTGGTGATGAATGATAATGATGATGAATGGTGATGACGATAAATGAGAATGATGATAGACAAATCATGATGCTGGTGATGATGATGATGATGATAAATGAGAATTATAACGTTGGTGGTGATGAATGATGATCATGAATGGTGATGATGATAATGATGCTGATGCTGTTGGTCATGAATAACATTGATGATAGTTGTGATGATGATGAATGAGGATGATGATGATGATGGTGGTGGTGGTGAAGAATGGTTATGATGACGATGAATGGTGATGATAATAAATGATGTGGTGGTGATGAATGATGATGATAAATCATGATGATGATGATAGTGGTGATGATGATGAATGAGGATGATGGTGGTGGTGAAGAATGACAATGATGATGATAAATGATGATGATGATGAAGGTGATGATGATGATGAAGATAATGATGATTATGTTGGTGATAATGATAATGATGAATGAGGATGATGGTGATGATGGTGATGATGAAGAAGAAGAGTGATGATGATGAGGATAATGATGATAAGGAATGCTGATGATGAATGATGATGATAAATCATGATGCTGGTGGTGGCATGGTGGTGGTGATGATGATGATGATAATGATAAATGAGGATGATAATGGTGGTGGTGACGAATGATGATGACCATGAATGGTAAATGATGATGGTGATGATAATGATGATGATGAAGGATGATGATGATGATGGTGGTGGTGGTGATGATGATGATAAATGAGGATAATAATGGTGGTGGTGATGAATCGCGATAAGGATAATGATGATATTGAATGCTGATGATGAATGATGATGATAAATCATGATGATGGTGGTGGTGATAATGATGATGTATGAGGATGATGATGGTGGTGGTGAAGAATGATGATGATGATGATAAATGATGATGATGATGATGATGAAGGTGATGAATGATGACGACGAGGATAATCATTATAAGGAATGCTGGTGATGAATGATGATGATAAGTCATGAGCCTGGTGGTGATGATGATGATGATGATGATGATAAATGAGGTTGATAATGGTGGTGGTGATGAATGGTGATGATCATGAATGATGATAAATGATGATGGTGATGATGATGAATGAGAATGATGATGCTGGTGGTGGTGATCATGAATGAGGATGATGATAGTGGTGGTGGTGAATAATGATGATGATGATCATATGAATGATGAGGATGATAAATGATGATGATGATGATGATGTTGGTGATGATGATAATGATGAATGAGGATGATGGTGATGATGATGATGGTGATGATGATGATGATGAAGAATTATGATGATAGGGAATGCTGATGATGATAAATCATGATGCTGGTGGTGATGATGATGATGATGATAAATGAGGATGATAATGTTGGTGGTGACGAATGATGATGACCATGAATGGTAAATGATGATGGTGATGATGATGATGATGATGATGAAGGATGATGATGATGATGGTGGTGGCGATGATGGTGATGATAAATGAGGATAATAATGGTGGTGGTGATGAATCACGATAAGGATAAGGATAATGATGATATTGAATGCTGATGATGAATGATGATGATAAATCATGATGATGGTGGTGGTGATGATGATGATGTATGAGGATGATGGGTTTTTTTTATTATTTTTTTTTTTATTCCTCTTCTTCCCCTGTGGGAAATAAGGCCGCAACGGATGAGGATGATGGTGGTGGTGAAGAATGATAATGATGATGATGATAAATGATGATGATGATGAAGGTGATGAATGATGACGACGAGGATAATCATTATAAGGAATGCTGGTGATGAATGATGATGATAAGTCATGAGCCTGGTGGTGATAATGATGATGATGATGATGATGATGATGATGATGATAAATGAGGATGATAATGTTGGTGGTGATGAATGATGATGGTCATGAATGGTAAATGATGGTGATGATGATGATGAAGGATGATGATGATGATGATGATGATGGTGGTGGTGATGTTGATGAATGATGATGATGATGGTGGTGAAGAATGATGATCATCATGAATGGTGATGATGATAAATGATGTTGATGATGATGATGACGATAAAATATATAATATGATGATGTGTAAACTCAAACTGTTTCTAACCCTACCAAAGTCATAGTGTGTGTCTCAAACCCTATTAAACCCTAACAAAGGTTAGGGGACCTACGACGCGAAGGTTGCTATATAAGGCTGCTAAAATCGTAGTTTCTTTTTTAAAATTTTATGTATGGTCCATTCATTTATATTATTCGTTGTGTGAATGTGATGAATTGTAGGAACCAGAGTCCCTCGTGTTGAAGCCAAACTAAGAACGGGGTAATTTGTATTTCGGCTTTCACGTTGTCTATAAAACTCCACAATTTGACTCTTCAAGTTGTATTTTTGAAGGCATAGCTGAACAGGTGGTCAGCTTGGTGCATTCCGGCGTGCAGTTCATTGTATTATGTAATTAGATTATTGTTTTGTGCCGTTGCCGTCCTGGTTTCGTAAACGCTCCGATTTGAATCAACTTCTTTTTATAATCCGCCATTTGCAAATGCAAAGAAACATATGTTTTCGTATTTTTCAGTTTTTTTCTTAAAATTATATGAAACTGCTAAATCACCCACACAACTACACGCTCACGTGACAATCTAGCCTCGTGGTAGATAAGTGAGAAATTGAGAAACATACTTTTGTTGCAATTTTCTTATAACATTTCATTCAATTTTGTTCTCCTTCCACATTCTCGCAAGGCCCTGTTAGTGTTTATAGCTTAGGTTATGTGACGCTGTGTATAACGGTATCAGTTGACTGCAATTTGTGCTTTTGAGACTACAGTTTGAGTTGACGCACATTGTGATCTTGCATATTGGACACAGTTTGAGTTCAACTAAATTATAACGTATCCTCTGGCCACATTTATTTATCAGTTTAATCACTTCTGTATTGTTGCACAGCGCCTTGACCACTGCTGGTAAAAGTACACTTTTAGACGTCTTGATTGCCCCGTTAGTTACAGAATAGACTATGTCTTGCGCTAGCGAGTTCTTCGGGCGCACAACGTGGTCAGACTTGCTCTTGTCGCTGTCCAACGCCTGACCAGACAAAAGGATGGTACAAAGGATATCTAGCAAGTCTGGGATATATTCAGCTACTTTATTACTACCAAGATCCTTCTCCTCGGATGGGCATGGCATTTCAACGGAATGATTTTTTATTTTCTCATTGAGAAGTTTCACTCCGTTTATCACAGTTTTTGAATCACCATCAAAAAATGCTTGATTTGCTCTGTGTAGGTCACTTAGCAGCTCGAAGTTATCGATCACTAAGCTTTCTATCTTCGTGGTCCATGAATAAACAAGCACTTCGTTTTGCTGGTAATTGATAAACTCCAGTTTTTTAAATTCATTTGATACCATCTGCAATAGGTTTTTGTATTGGGACTGTGTGACTGCCACACCCAATATCTCTGTCTCGTCTGCCAGTAATTTCTTTAAATTCTACGACCCTGGGGTTTGATATTAGAGTCTCACAGAAACGAAAACAGCTTCATAAGCCTCGGCTATCCCCTGTTTGTTCGCGGAAATTTCAGTGGAAGTTTGAGCTGAACTCTCAGCGGCTCTCAGTCTCGTACACTATGCGCACAAATGTGTTATAGCACGTGGGGTGATATTTTGCTTCACTACTCATCAAGTCCTTTGCGCAAATGCAAAACATTTCTGTAGCAATGGAACTCATCTTCGTGTGCCGTTTTACGTACAATGAAGCGCTTTCACTTACCTTCTTATCTGTTCGGAATTCTTCAATGCTACGTAGTGGCTCCCTTGCTCAACCGGGGCTGATCTTGACCTCCTTCGCCGCTTTCTTTCAGTTTGGCTTGCCTCATTACACTTTCCAAAATTTTTCTGGTTTACAAACCCTTTTCTACAGGTAAAGTGATATTTCACAGGCGATTGCGGAAAATCTCTGCGTCTTTGCATTGCACCAGGTGCTCATCACTCTCACTGCATATAACACAACTCTCCATTCCATCTTTGCTGAGGCAAAGATGACTGCTATATACAACAACATGAATTTCAGTATCTTCGCAAAAAGTACAGGTCTGGTTACTAAGCAATTGAGATGGAGGTTTTCGCCTTTTTCTTGAATACGGACCCCACTATGAAGCCAGATAAACCAGACAACTAGACAACTTGCTCTATTTTATTTTCTCTTCACACTCTAGATCTTTTAATATCAAAATATACTTATCACAACTAGTCGTTTCTATTTCTTGTGTTAGTGAAAAATGCATTGCAATAAAACTTCGAAATGCAGTACAACCGAAAACTCTAACAGACTAATTACAAGTGTTGAACTGAGACATTTATTTAATTTTTATTTTTTTTCGTAAAATCGATTTGATCACGCTTAACGTCATTCTGAGGTCATTCTGATGCGAAGGGCTTACCCTCTCCCACCCCCTCCTCTTAAGCTATTGTTTTTGTGTTTTATCTTACAGGGGGTATATAATGGCCTGCTTAGTTTTTGAAAGTAATTTTGTTAATATGAATGAGCCGTGTGTGACTTGGAACATTTAATTCTTATAAACACAGATATAGCACAATGGAAGGCGGAATTTAATATTTGGACATTTATATGAAAGTTGTGTTGTTCTTTTCGATTACATGTTATTTTTATCAACGTTTTTCTTTAATGTCAGCCGTCAACTGGCTGGACCCCCTCTGCCCCTTTTCAGCCCCAAACACCTCAAATGACGTGTTGCTAAATTCTCTATACATTTCTTATAAACATGTTGGGAGAATTAGCTGTTTATCATCAGTTTCTTTATTCTCAGTACCAAACAACTGTCTTTTGTATTGACATTGTTAGGAGAAGATAGATGTTGATAATTATCTTGGAGCTGAAAGAGTTAAGCGTGATCAAATCGAGTTTACGACGTCCCCAAACTTCATTGAACACGCAACCTAATGAATAATCAGATGCGGCGAGCTTTGGTTTGCTCCACAATCATTTCTCAGTGTATACCCAACTGCTATAAATATGATGTGCTAATATCTGTAATTTTGTTGGGAATAAATTCAGAATTTTGTTTTGTAAAGAACGGTAAGCAATTATTACAACTAAAAATAAAAATAAAAGTCCCTGAATGTAAACAGTTTATATGTATACGAATGACTGTTGCGTGACTTGTTGACAGACCAATTCGGTGCAGCATGTTCATGTTCAATAATTCTTCATAAAACGTAATTAAGAACCCGCACTAGCAAGTTCATTTACACAACCACTTCAATATAAAATGTTACATGTTTCTCGAATTATTTATCAATATGGCCGTTTTATTTTTTCATTAATGGTTTTCACTGCAAGATTTCAGTTATGAATTGACAACGATTGCCTGTACTACAAGACTAGCTTCGCTATTTTGATGGGTTTGAAACTGTGCAAAATATAATATAATAATAAAATATGAAAAAAGTGAAATCATATCAGAGGACAGCAAATATTGTAGGTAAGATCATTTTTAATCAACTTCTATGCGTATTTTGCTTCGTATAAACACCATGAGACCGGCTTCCCGTGACAGCTGCTGTCTGGAAAATGGCTTCCGTCGGCAAGTTGGAGTAGCGTCTCTTCAAAGTCGAATTTCAATAGGAAAGTTATAACTCTGAATGTCTGCCAAGACATTTTCTGAAAGCTGATTAAATAAGCTTTCAGTTGAGACCAGTTTCGTTTATTCTCCTGAAATGAGTATTAGACCCAAAATATCGGGTTCTAGGTGATGGACTAAACAACATCTGAACACAATCTCCAAATACTAGTAGCAGATATAGTGATATACCTAGTGACAGTAGTGAACAATGTTTAGAACAGAAACCCAGTTGTATGTAATAAGCAAACTCTCACCCTTTAGAGACTCCTTGACTGTCGTTGATTATTTTTGCATCTCGGACTGCTCCATAACGCTTGAAAAAGTCTTGAAGTTCCTCTTTTGTAGTCTATAGAAACAACAAAGTCATTTTCTACAACATGTAAACATAGATCGTTACAAATAGAACTCGCGAGTGTTATATTATACCGCAATAACTAGTCAGAAATGTCAAAATATTTTATTCCGTTGCACTTTTTGTGCCAAATGTACATGCGCCAATTCACATCGGCCATTACACCTTTATATTCAACAGAATGATGACATTTTGCATTGTATACATAAACTCGCCAACTCCCCAACTATGTGTCACAATTTGGACCAAGATCGTTTTTGTTTTGTCAGCGCATGCAAACAGATGTGATGCAATGATTGCTTCATGGAGTCATAAACAAATCCACCAAAATGTTTATCATTTTAATATTTATTCTTGGCTGCTATGTATACAGAAAACGTTTTTGCTGGAAAGTACTATAACTTCGGAAAACATCAAAAAAGTTTTTAAAAAAGAAATTCTTTCTAGTTTGTAATGATATATTTATTAATCGGCACGCACATTCAGCCATATTATAATTATTTACGATTCGGGCAAATGTTCTCGAAAGTATAAAATTTATAAGGTCAGGAGTAGGTATAGTAATTTCTTATAGTAGTTTCTATGTTAAACATAGAATTGCTATTATGATGATTTATAATGGCAGAACATTAGTGTAGGTGTGTATAATATGTATCGAGCAGATTCCGGCTTGTTCGAAATCAGTGACGTCGGCAAATGCTTTTGTATGGCCTCAAGATCAAATGATCAAGCCGTTCAAGATCGAGTTGAATATATTTTACACAGATAAGCTCCAATCATTGGCACTCGATATAACTTGAAGCTTCGTCATATAAATTAATACTGCTAGTAGTATTAATACTATCAATAAACTTACTTGGTAAACGGTAATATATTGATCTTTTGAAGATTGTCAAGAAACACAATACATACGTGACACTACTTTCGCTTCTCCTCACACAGAAATACTTACGTTAAACGATATCCCTCCCACAAAAAGTCGGTTAGGAATCCTAATGAGCTCTTCTTGATTTGCCTTCACAACACTGAACGATTGACTGAGGAATGCCTACAGAGAGATATGTACATATGCATGTAGATAAATTAACTACTGCTGATCGCGCGTAATTTACGACAATGACAGTCTGTGTCACTCAGTAGTTTTTTAGTTTTCGTTGGCGCATAATAATAATAATAATAACAATAATAATAATAATAATAATAATAATAATAATAACAATAATTTAGAACACTTACACTCACCATTTTATGAGCGTCATTTAAACAAAAACAACTATATACTAATATAGTATGAATTACCGCCTTTATCTGCATTTCTGATCACAAACGTCACGAAATGTACCGCATGAAAACTGATTGGCCGAGCCGCGGCCTTGATCGGTTTATTACCAGAGCAACAAACTCAGACACAGCCCAAATAAACCATGCAATTTAAGTAAGGCCAAGTAAAAAAATATATTAGTTTCCCGTCCCCGCCCGGCGCCCGCCTCCTTTTTGCATGCCCGCTCCTTTTTTTATTATTTATCATTTCTTTTTATATCTAAAGATCTTTTAACAAAATTTGAAAATCCTGGGTGAAAAACTCAATTCTGCTGTAAAATAAACTCAAAATACAAACAGGCCTTATTTCATATGCACTATCATTCCTTCAAAGAAGAAAGTGTTGAAACTTTGGTTCGCAAAAACAGTTGTGGATGGATAAAGGACATTGACTGACCTGTTCAGTGAATTTTCAAGTGGAGAGTTGCAAGACATTTCTCCCGGGGGG
>JANUFV010106766.1:0-10139 GCA_024757865.1 Epizoanthus scotinus | reverse complement strand
AATGAAGGGGATGAAGGGATGAAGGGGATGAAGAGGATGAAGGAGATGAAGTGGATGAAGGGGATGAAAGGGATGAAGGGGATGAAGGGCATGAAGGGGATGAAGGGGATGAAGGGGATGAAGGGGATGAAGGGGAAGAAGGGGATGAAGGGGACGATAGGACATAATGTGGAAGAATATATAACATACACGAGAAACCATAGGACGACTATATGGCCTTCTATCATGAAGTATATACCGGAGAAAGAGCGAAAAAAGAGAGTAGAAGAGGGGTACGGGGATGGGCTACAGGACGGAAAAACAGCTTCTGGCCTCTCGTAATAAGGACATCGATCGGTATTTAAGCTCAGGAATTTCGCAATAAAGCTGCCTTTCATCCAAAGAACAAAATATAAAATATGAAAAGAATCGTTAATGCAAAACGAAGATATATAAGTCCTGTATAGTGTTCCACTTAGGGAGAGGTGATATATTTGATCAACAGAAAAACTAACTTGTTTGTCAATATCTCCGAGTGGCCTTACGATAATTCGACAAGGCTTTGTCACACATTTTGTACAACAGTAACAGAATATAAAACGCTCTTGAATCTTCAATAACCAACTCATTATAAGGACATCCCTGGAATCGACTTTTCTC
The DNA here is from genome assembly GCA_024757865.1 of Epizoanthus scotinus. Classification (NCBI taxonomy): domain Eukaryota; kingdom Metazoa; phylum Cnidaria; class Anthozoa; order Zoantharia; family Epizoanthidae; genus Epizoanthus; species Epizoanthus scotinus. The sequence continues at coordinate 9,500 of JANUFV010106766.1, read as the reverse complement.
AGGAAATACACTTTTTATTTTTTATAAGAATACATTTATAAAATAAGAACATTCAGGCAGTTGAAATCGCCTTAAAAATAAGAACAAATTAAGAACAAACTGAGGCTGGAATTTGTGAGAGTTTAGTATAAGAACAAGAAGGAAAAACCACGACAACATACAATCAGTAAGTGAAGAATATAGTGTTCCTAATAATTCTTACAATCTTGAAACCGTGTAAACAAGAAGCTAAAGACATTTCAGGCGAGTTAAAATGCCTAGTGAAAACACAGCCAATAAGAACAAAATAAGAACATTTTGAGCCTGAAATTGTCACAAAAATAAGAACACTGAACCAAAACACATTTTTACAGGTTCTTATATAAAACAAAGTGTATATGCACATGCACAATGAAGCTGATACAGGGGCACCCAACGAGAAGTTTCCCCAAATCATTCGAAATGGACTACTTCTTGCTTGTTATGCTATTTTATCGCACAAGGAGCCTAGAGGTTGAGTTATCTGTTCGGATTCTCTAGATGAAAATCCTCTCGCCCGAAACTTCTGTGTGGATAGGGCATCACTTTCCGAAAAGTTTAGCTATTTTTCACTTCACTGCGAATTTTGCAGGCTACGTCTTCATGTATTCGAAAACGTTGCGATTGTTCAGAATTTTTTAGGGAATCTTTTTTTCCCCGCTACACATTTATCCGACATTCTTAGTTCCGATTTCTTAGAACTTACCAAATCTTTAGGGGGCGGATATACGTAAGCAAATTGTAGGTAAAGAAAAAGTGCACAAAGAAGGCTATAACACTCCCGCAACAACCGGCTTTCTTGGTATCTGAATGCTTCGCAACGTAGTAATTACTCTGTTTTAATAATCGCTAATTTGTTAGGGGCCTATATTTTTCTGGCGAATTTGCTAGGCGAGGAGTGGGTAAACAAAGACTGGACGAATTATTTAAGGGAAAGATTTTTGCTATATAGAATTTATTAGGCAACGTGCTAATTAATAGGGTGAAATACGAAATATTTAGGCGAAGTTTTCGAAAATAGGTTTCTAGGCGCGAAAACTCCCCTTACGCACATGTCACTGTGTTGAAGATGTAACGGCTTAATTGACCTGAAGCAGAAGCTGGTTTCATTCTCCACTCTTAACCTCGCGGCCTTGTTTTGCAATTGTCTCTTTGTCTCTCTTTTTCTCTACAACTTGTTGTCGAGCAACTTATATATTTTTGTCTTTTGCGCTTGCGCACATTTCTTTAATGCTTCCAGTCCCCTCCCCCTCCCCACGATGTCAAATAGTCCGCATCTATCAATTTACAAAATCTGAACATTTTTCTCTCATTTCTAAACCTGACCGTGACTTCAACTGCCTGGCTATGTTGCAAGGGCGAACATCTTGATCAATATGATAGGACAACACAAATGAGACGAGGACAAGCAAACTTGTTTGCCGTATTTCCTTTAATAAACCCCCTGGGGCCTTATTTTTTTCGGTGCTTCTTGACCGGGGGCTTATTAGAAGGGGGCGGGGCTTATAGAGGCTGGGGGTTAATACATTTTCATGTTCTTTAGAAAAACCTAATTATTGTTATTCCTAATCGTGACAGGTAAAATGACGTTCAACAGCCTACTAAGGGAAAAAGACCACAAAGTTCAGCAATTTTAAACAAATTTAATGTGTATAATTTTGCAAAACTAGGCAGTTTTTAACCTAAAAAACGAAAAACAACAGTATTAATGCAACAGTTACACCAGTTCAGTTACCGTACTAGAGAACATAATGTCAAGCAGTTCTCATTTTTTTCAGTTCTTAGAGGTGGGGACTTATTAGAGGCTGGGGGCTTATTTAATTTTTGGCGTCTCAGACCGGGAGCTTATTAGAAGGGGGAGCTTATTAGAGGCTGGGGGCTTATTTAATTTTTGGCGTCTCAGACCGGGGTCTTATTAGAAGGGGGAGCTTATTAGAGGCTGGGGACTTATTTAATTTTTGGCGTCTCAGACCGGGGTTTTATTAGTAGGGGGAGCTTATTAGAGGCTGGGGGCTTAATGGAGGAAATACGGTATTACACTTTTAACCTGCGAACACGCTTATTGGTTCATCTCCCTGGCACACAAACTTGGAGAGTTTTTCTTTGTTCAACTGCTCAACAGAGACACATGCTTGACGTGACAACTCAAAATATCTCGAGAACTAGCCATCGCACTTTGATAATCACAGCAACAAGTTCGACAGGTTGAATCCGATAAAATAATCAAGTATGTTCTTGTTTGGAGGATGCAGGATTTTATCTTCAAAAGAAACATGGGATTTTGACAAGTTCTGGCAGGTATTCTACAAATTCATACAATTACAAAATTACAATGCAACAATTGTTATTGTTTTTAGTTGTTTATTTATGAATAATTTAAGCTTCTGCAAATTTTCAACTGGTCAGTATACAGTATACAGAAGACCATGTCTCCTTGGCCCTGAAACTAATCAATAAAGACTAATTGTTATATCGTTCAAGTAGTACGCGATTGGTTAAACAAACTAATCAACATTATTTGTTTTGGGAAACAAATATTTCTGTTCTATACCTGGGCATTTTTCACTCCAAATTAGCGTAACTTATCATTTAAATATTTAAATTACGATATAACAAAAATATTGGACTGGTTTCTCTGTGAAACACGCGTTGCTGTTTACCATTGGGAAGAAACAAAAACTCATGTTTCACAAAGCAGTCAACAACTACATTACAGTCTGTTCTACATGTACATGTACAAGATAAAGTAAAAACTAAGTTTGTGCTGCTATATATAGAAAGAAATTACATAACTCTGTAGTGATATGAAGTTTTCTTCGAGTGTTCATAACATCTCCCACAAGTAAGCAATGTAAACGGAAATTTATGAGATATTTCAACATGAGAGTATAGAAATTTCGAAGGAGGCCAGCCATACATGTAATGTTCTATTTCACTGTGTTGTACCTGTGATACTCTGGGCTGAACCAAACCCATCAATATGATGTACATCTATAGTATTCTCTTGACAAATACAACTACTGGTGCTGCTACGAAAGCCTTGTTTCACGACAACACTCTCGAGATGTACACTATACAATAAAACGTCCACTACAATGGAAGTGACAGTACTACAGCCTAGCTCATGCACACGTAACCTCTCCCAAATCCAATAAAAACAAGATAGGGAAGCGGTCAAAGCAATAATTACTCCCACCAGGGACCAATTATATCTACAATAGACGAGTAAGCTAGCACTGTAAGGTACATGTACCCCCTGGAACAAGAGTATATTTTATTGCAGAAAATGAAATGATAGCACAAATGAAATTGGACAGTAAAATAAATTGGATTTAGTTTATATCTTATGTTTTAGTTTCTGAGATATTCAATAACAAACATGTTTAAATATCGAGTGTCAGTTCCAGTAGAGACAGGCAGGTGGTAATACTCATCTGTTGGCGGCATGTGGTTTGACTGCTTCCCTTATCATTACAAATATGTTAAAAGTAACGACTAATACATGGATTAGGACAAGTGGAGTGGAGTGGAGTGGAGTGGAGTGCAGCAAGGCAATTGAAGCAGATTATAGTAGTTGGTGTTCTAAAGTGAATTTGGTGTTGGCCGGTAGAACAAATTATCAAAATAAGCCCCAAATGCATTAAAGTTCAACAAACATGCTCCATCAAAGTTTTCTATTAAAAAAAGCTGTTCCATATTTTTAATGACATTAACATTCTTTAGTTGTGGATCATAAAATGCTATTTTCCAAAGACAGAAATTGTTTAGTACATGTGTACAACTGTGACACTGCTCCTTTACTCGTAAGACCATTTATACTTTACGATTTACTGGCCAGGGTTGAGCCACTAATAATGGTGTGAGAAAAGTGAACACCTGTTGTTCTTGTTACATGGCCAATCTGAGCTCAATGTCTACTGGAATTACAAAAATCAGTTTCATTCGTAAAAATATCTTGCAGTGTAACAGATTGTTTTACTCAGGCCAATTTCCAGCTCGATTTCATTAATTTTCTTATTGAAAATCGGGCCAACAAATCATAGTGTGTAAATCTGCCTTTTAATAGCCAGGGTCATTGCCAATTATTTTTACCAAAAATTATATTGAAATATTATTGTTCTCTTGCATCACTGAAATCTGTGCCCCCTAATGGCAGGGGAATACTGTGAAAAAGACCAAGAAACTGTAACACCCTGGGCTGGGGGTGAGTGGCTCTTACAAGCTTGGTAGTACCCTTAGACAAATAAGTTTGGTGCCTGAATTTGGTTCTCTGAGGAAGAAAATAGCTATCTATTTTACTTTTATTTTCTTAAAAATAGGTGAACATTCAAAATTTAGGGGCCAAGCAGCAGTGAAGTGAGACAGTTGGATGATTTTGTCTGTTCAGGATGTTTTTAGCCTTTGAGTCATAACATACAGGTCTTTGCAGGATTTTTTAATCCAAAATCACGCACCACCTCCACCTCTCCTTAATTTGAGGTAAGTTCAACAGAATGTTGCATAATTTTCAGCAGCTACCTATCCCCCACCCCTCTCAAGTATAGATTTTACTGAACATTGACATACTGACCCTCACTAAAAATTCAAACCCGATTTAAATCAGATTTCTCCTACAAACAAGTTTGATCTTGGCTGTAGTCGCCTTGTTGCAACAGTTTATAAATCAAACTTGTTTACATTCCTGAAAGAACTCCTTCCATAAAATATTTATTCGTCATAATTTCAATAGTCTATTTATACATGCACAGTTCTGTTTACAATCGATTATCGCGTGTAATATACACGGTAATATAATGTCTTTGACCTGAACAATGAATATGAATTGTCAAATTTCAAAAGATAGACACCCTTTCCAGGGTACATATGACTGCCTACAATCACCTCCTCGTTACATGGTCTCCTGATAACTGGCAAGATTTCATCCACTCGGGGTCGCAACTGGGAAGTGGTGACGGCTGACTCAGGATCTTGCGGTTTTTCGTCATCTTCATTAAGCTCGCTGTCTTGGTCATCTGATTCATTTACTTCAACAGTGATATTTTTGTTCTGTGGTTGAGACCATTCAAAATTCACACCGAACCCTAGATCGAAATATTCTGTAGCAAACTCCCAAAACAAGCACGTACCTGCAAAAACCAATTGAAAGTAGAACAAAGTTAATCATTAACAAAACTAGTCATGAATATACATGTAAGGACCATGGAAGAGATATGCTTTCAAATATAAATTCACTCATTTACAATTTACGGTAATATATATAATCAATCATATATATATATGTAATAGGGCTGCTGTAGACTTAATATACCACAAATTTATCAAATTCACATGTAGAGAATACTACACACAAGACCTATGAATTATAAAGTGCTCAGCTAAACAATCCCAAAACAAGAAAATAAGTGCGAAGAGCTTGAGAGAGGGCATAACACAACCTACATGCATATTGTCATTAGTGGGATATAAATGTAATTACAGTATTTTCTCATGTGTTAGCCGCACCTCCATTCTAAGCTGCACCCCCAACTTAGGAGCCTGCCAAAGAGCTTAGAATTTCAGAATTTTGAAATGGAAAACCTCATGTACTATAAGCTGCACCTCAAGTTTAGAGGTCTACCATCACTTTCCGGCATAAAAAGTTGCTTGTTTGGGCAAAATTAAGTGAGTATGTCTAATGGCAGCTCTAGACCCTGTGATTCTACAAGTCAGTGTAACAGTACTTGAGGGCTTACCACTGTCATGCGTTGGTACTCTAACAGTCATAGTCTCCCCTCTCCCCACCACAAGCACAGAACTAGGGTCTGATTTGACATGTTGAATAAACTCTTGCACTTTCGGTCGTGTCCACAAAGATGCCGGGAGAATCCTGGGTGTGCCATTCACTTGCATTGGTTTGTTCTAAGAAGTTGAAAACAGGATAATGAGGTTAATCAACTAAAGTTGATATGTAATAAAATAAATGGTCTGAACCCAGGTGAGTCAATGTTTGCAGTAGAGTGATCGTCCGGGTTAGTGTAGTCTTGAGAAGGACTGTTGTTGGTGACTGATGCTTCGACAACCTTTGTGAAAGTCATCTTCAGAGTCAATAGAACAAAGTCGGTCATGTAGGCGGTAGTTATACCATTTGTGTATTGTATTTAGTCAGTGTCATTAGTATTCTCGTTTCATGCATCAGTACATGTACATGTATATGTATATAATAATAATAATACTCATTTTATTCATATAGTGCCATTTCTACTAGGAAATCAATAGTGCTTTTAAAAGTGCTTAGGGACTCTGAAGCTTGGATATAAGGTCAGTGTCATTGGAACTGCAGTCTTGTATTCATGCATATGTTGGTCTAATTAGCAGTAGTTGTGTGGTTGGCTTGTTTGTGTCAATAATTAGTCTTTGGTAACGAGCAGGTAGTGTTTTAGAGCAGTTGAGAGTTCTTTGTTCTAAGTTGGTGAACCAACTTTGTAGTAAAAGTCTTTGTTCATGGTTATTGGAATGACTATTAAACATTCATAACATTAACTGGGACTCTGCAGACATTAATACCTGTTCACTGGCATGTGCTTCTTGTTGTTGTTCAAGTTGTTGTGTTTGCTGTAATCTTTCCTCTTCTACTTGTTGCAGCTCTTCTTGCCGTCTCCTATAACAATATATAAGTATGATACACAGAATTTCTCTTGGCTTTCATTTCATGTTTCACTGGTGACAAGTGCAAATAATCATATATAAAAAGAAGAACTGTTGAATGTCACTATTACCTTAGTGTATTCAAACATAAAATGAATTGCCTGACCAAAATCAAAACACACTGATCTTACAAAAACATTTCCCTGATTTTTGCCTGATAGTGGGAGCAATGGATTAGGTTACCTTTCTTCTTCTTGCGCTTTCCGCCTTGCCTCCTCCTCGGCAAGCTGTCTCTGTCGATCCCTCTCTGCTGCCTCTTCAGCTTCTCTCCTCTTCCGTTCTTCCTCCTCTCTTCTCAGCCGTTCTTGCTCCTCTCTTTCCCTTTGTTGAGCCTCCATCCAGGGCACAAGCTCTGGAGAACATCTCTCTAGTAGTGTACAGAATTCTTTTATCGCTTCAATTCTTGGCATGTCACCTAGTTCTTCCCATGCTCTCCTGGGTACAGATCAAAGACATATAACAATGGGTAAGGCACAGTACAGCAGCTGTACAATCATGTAAATATCTCCCATATATTCTCTACGTCACCATATCCTTCTTCCTTCCATCTCTCCCCTATTCTCTCTCTCACCAACTCCTTCTTCCTTCCATCTCTCCCCTATTCTCTCTCTCACCAACTCCTTCTTCCTTCCACCTCTCCCCTATCCTCTCTCTCACCATCTCCTTGTCCCTTCCATCTCTCCCCCTCCCTTTCGTTCTCCTTTTCATCTCTCCCACCCCCTATAATTTTTCCTTTGATCTCTTCCTCACCCTCTCACTCTTCTTTCCATCACTTTCTAATTCTCTCTCTCATCCTCTACTTCTCCCTTCCATCTCTTCTCCTTTCCTTTACCTCAGATTCACTGCCTTACCTTCTAACTCTTTCCCTTCCCCTTATTATCTGACTCTTCTACTTGTATTTTCTGTCTCCCTCATTTTCTGCCTCACCTTCTTTTTCATTTGTGCCCCACCTTCTCCCTCTCCTTTCCTTCTCCGTCCTTTCCCTCTCCCACTCTTTTCTGATTCCCTATGATTTCCCTATTCCTCATTCTCTCACACACAAACATTTGTTCTGACATTGCTTACTTTCTGTCACTGCCAATTACATCAAAGTAACCAACTTCAGGACCTTTTGAAGCATCAAATGGCCCAGAAGACACTTGTTTCCAGTACGCAGTCAGCTGCAACTTGTCATCGTAACACAACTTGATAATCTTCTTTTCTGGAATAGTCAATAATAATAATAGTAATTTATAATAGAAACAAATGTTTTCGATCTACTTGGTCATCATCATATTTGGACTGTGCTAGCTAGTAAAGTTGAAAATATATACAAATCTTGACAAAAGCAAAATATTAAGAAATATGTTTGGTAAGTTAAAATACTCTGGACCAGAAGTATGATACATAAACCAGATTTTAATTCCCCTTTGCAACTAGACTCCTTAGCAACCAGACTCCTTAGCAATGAAATTCCTTACAGTAGTAACTAGACTCCTTAGCAACCAAACTCCTTAGCAACCAAACTTCTTAGCAACCAGACTCCTTAGCAACCAGACGTCTTAGCAGCTAGACTCCTTAGCAACCAGACTCTTCAGTAACCAGACTTCTTAGCAACCACACTCCTTAGCAACCAGTCTCCTTAGCAACTAGACTCTTTAGCAGCACTGTTTTACTTAAGGGCCTCATTAACTCAAACAAAGTTTGCTGCCGCAATCCATGAACACTTATTCAAGATTACAAAACTTCTGCTACTGCTACATTTTCTAAAGCTGAATATATGGAAGATCTTACATGGCTGTGTGAAGAAACTGCTTTTATAATCAAGTGTCGAATGTAGTAATTTATACAAATGAGTGCATCACGTGTTGCAAAATTCGACACGAGAAGATCAAAGCTATATCTTTAAACAACCATGTCTTTTTATCATATGAAAACCCATTTATAATTATGAAAAAGTGAACTTCTTAACAACTGAACCTGTAGGAAATAATTGGGGTTGACTTATATATGAGCATTTAAAAATCACGCTTTTGAGCTGAAAAAACAGGGGTCGACTTGTACACAAATCGACTTATAAACTGCAAAATATGGTACCTCAATCCCTAAAGAGAATAAGTTGACAAGCATAATAAACAATCCCCATGATAATATAGTGGTTTTTTGTGCAATCCCACACAAATAATTTTTTGTATCTGCTGCAAGCCTGCAATGACTGAGCATGCATGTCAATCAATGTCAATCATATCATCTACCTGTAAATTAAGTGAGGCAACAATATACAAATTCCTATTTCCACCCGTACCTGCTGCGGGCAACGTATTGTTTAGTTTTTTTGCATAAAAAATTTATAACCAATAATTGTCTTGCTTTGACACATCCCCAAACAATATCCTTCAATGCCTACCAGTGCTGGTATTTCATAAACTCTGTTTGCTTGTGTACTGCAATGACATAAAACCTAATACTTTGTTTCTAATATATACATTTGGATCAGTATATATTATTTAACAGTTTCTATTTGATTAGGTAGCTTATTCCATGAGAAGTTAGTCGACGATGCACTTCACCGAATGGACCAATTGCTCACAGCAAACAACACCAAATTGAATAACTGTTTTATAATAAATCAACACAAGGGTTTATTTATATGATTTTTGTATCTGTGTTTCTTGGATGGAACTGCAATTTCTGCTAGATTTTCAATCTTTTCTTCTGTGATCTCGACAAATTGAGATGATGCCATCTTGGATTTTTTGTAACAACAGGTATAATGATATTATTAGGTGAGTTGAGGAACCAATCAAATTGCAGCATTT
>JANUFV010106755.1:0-10139 GCA_024757865.1 Epizoanthus scotinus | reverse complement strand
AGTGTTCCTAATAATTCTTACAACCTTGAAACAGTGTAAACAAGAACCTAAAGAAATTTCAGGCGAGTTAAAATGCCTTGTGAAAACACAGCCAATAAGAACAAAATATGAACACTTTGAGCCTGAAATTGTCAACAACAAAAATAAGAACACCGAGTCTGAACAAATTTTTCCTGATTCTTATAAAAAAATTAATTAAAAAAAAAAAGTGTATTGTTACAGCAAGTGCAATCTGTTTTATCCCAACTCCTAACTATTTATAAACTGAACGAATCGGTGATAGACTAAAACCTGTCGAATTTTGCTCTCGCCAGGCTACAACTGCTCCGTAGATCGCGCTTTTAAGCACCAAGGGAGAACTAAACTTCAGCTGCAAAATGTTAGTTCCAGTCTCTCCTCGGTTTAGGTTTAACCTAACCTTAACACCTAACCATAATCCTAACCCTAACCTGTCTGCCATTTTGTAGCTGAAGTCATGTTAATTTAGTATTACTACACTGACTAGATTTGCAAAATTTGCATCACAAGACACAGGTAACTGGCAGTGGTGGAGAAATGGCTCGTGAAATGTGTGGCAAGTTTAAATTGCACATGTCATGGCTACATCCTAACTCTAACACCAAACCTAGCCCTAACCATAACCATAACCATAACAAGCTGTGACCAATGAAACTGTACTAACTTAAACTTAGCTACAAATCTCGGCGTTTAATGACATTATATTAATAAGATTCCTTGGGAATCAGTTATGAATATGAAACTCGCAATTTAGGACCAAGTTTCCCTACTTTATACCAAGTTTCCCTACATTATACTTTATACATAATTCTTCGTTAAACTTTCAATACCCTATTTGTTAGAATCGCGAGTCACAATGCACTATTCTGGCCATGTTCAAAATGAAAACCTGGTTGTATGCTTGGGGACTGGGAAGACGGCATAAAAAAAATCCTGACTGTTGAAATCGCCCGTAATAATCCCAAATCATACACCAGGTCTCCATCTGAGGGTAGTTCACGTCCATAATGCACCCCGAGTTGACCCTTACAGGGCAAAATTAGCAATAGACTAATTCGGCAATATCTAGTGCTCAAACAAAGTAGCACAGCGACTAAATTAAGTGCGCAATAGAACTAAAATGATCACCGGTCAAGCAGTGAGGCCATCCTATATTTGCAGTCGTTAGCTTTAGGGCGCGTTTTCTTGGTCTACTCCCAAAACGGAGTAACACTCTGAAAACGAAGTAACACGGGTTTTTTGGGGCTTACTCCAGTTTGCTCCGAATTTGGAGTTACTCCGTTTTACTCCATCTCTGGAGGTGGAGTAAATCGGAGTACTCGGGTCTAGGAGTACTCCAAGAAAGGATTTCACGTTTGTTTGGGCTCTAGCTTGTGCTTTCGTCAGTGATTTCGTGCCATTTATAACTAGTTCCAGGTGACAACAACACTCGTTAATCGCAACACGCCACTTCGGTCACGTAACCAGGATGACGTATTACTCCGTTTGGGGATTTGGCGTTTTTTTCCATTCTCACTCCGGTTCTACTCCTGTTTACTCCAAGAGGATTACTCCGTTTTCGTAGTAGACAATAAAAACGCGCCCTTAGTGTCAAAACACTGTCGTTTCATAACGTCTCTGCGCAGCTAATGAAATTCTGTGTCCAGTACCAATTAATAGCATACATCAAATGCATTCAACAAGATGGCGAGTACACACTTTCCCAGAATCATCTGCGAGATATCTCCACAAAGATCGGCCGAGGTTTACCACAACCACTCTATGACTGACTTCGTTTTGTATTCCTGGGGGCACATTGCATTGTGGCTACATATAGCATGACGTCACTGCTGACCGAACTACCAATAACTCGAAGTCTAATTTAGTAGTTGGTAATTACACCAAATTTGTTCTATTTGATAATAAGAACGCCTAGCTGCATTCGTGAATCTAATCATATCGAGGGATGAATATGATCTGTTCGCGTTGGCAAATATTTCAGCAACGTTTTTTAAATGTTTAGTTATATTTGTAAACTTTTGACTTGAATGAAAGCATTTCAAAGTGAGTGCAGCACGAGTGAACATGTTTCACCTACCTAGCAAGTAAATTAATTAAATATATTTGCATAAACGACTACTATTATGTGCATTGAAATCGTTTCAAGTTACAATCATATACATCATCGCACACTAATATTCTGTGATTCCACACCTGGAGACGAATTCTGGCGTACAAGCAAAGTCTCCTTCCATATCGAACTACATTTTTCTTATATCAAACACATACAACCTTTTTAATACACGAGGTATCCAACCTGAAAATATACGGGTAGTCCCTACTTTTCCTCCTGAGATCGTCGATTGGTACGATAAAACGGCTTTCCAATTATTCTCTAGAGCGGTCTGGCGCGCGAAACCTGGGACGAGGTAAGGGTTTTCCTCTCCTCACTTCTTCCTCAATTCTCGCCTTGTCTCGCCCCAGGTTTCGCGCGCCAGACCGCTCTTGTGAGCCATTTTCCGTGCCAATCGACGATCTCAGGAGAAAAACTAGGGACTACTCGCAGTTTGTTTGGATGCTAACTATAAATGCACACGCAGTTTATCTTCTATATAATTGGCCAATCACGTTCTGGATATCGATCCCCAAATGTCTTACTAGATAAAGTTAAGGAGCGGGACATTTGATATCGTGTGGGGGGTGGGGAGGAGAGGGGAGATGGAAGAATGATTTTATTGCAAATTATTTTTTCAGTACAGTTTTGGGTTGCAAATTATTTTTTCACTTTTCTCCCCTCTCTCTCTTTCTCTCTCTTTTTCTCTCTTTCTCTCTCTTTTTCTCTCTTTCTCTCTTTTTCTCTTCAACGTTTTGTCGTGCAGTTTTTTACAAATTATTTTACTCTCCCCCCCACGATATCAGATGGTCCGCCCCTAAATAACAACAGGTTTTCGTCCACACAATGTGTTTCTCAGTTCGCTCAAACGAACGAATCGCAAGTCTTGCCAAAATGGTCGCTCATAGCTTTGATGCTCTTTTGAATCTTATTGCGGTGTCCAATCAACTTGACGCCGATTGTAACCAGATCATTGTCATTGATCCTGCAAACGTGCTCCAACTTCTCATAGCCTGCGGCCTGAAACTGGTCGGTGTACTTACTCATGTTGATCGTCTCCAGCCAATCAGGAACGCTGTGCAATGCTCCAAAGTCAGTGGCGGTTCTGTAAGAAACAACGATTGAAGGTTGGTCCAGCATAGTAGTGAGAATTGGTGAAACAGTATTGGCACACGTTCAACATTCTTACACACCACAGACTTGAACACTGTTGCTAACTTATTTTACGCAACTGAAATTAACAAAACAACAATTTTCATCTGAACCGGTTCCTATTTTTGCAGAATAGCACAGAACAGCACCACACAGCACAACACAGAACAGCACAGTACAACACAGTACAGTACAGTACAGTACAGTACAGCACAGCACAGCACAGCACAGCACCACACAGCACAGTACACCACACAGCCCAGCACCATACAGCATGGCACAACACAACACAGCACCACACATCACAGCACAGCACCACACATTACAGCACATCACAGCAGAGTACAGCACAACACAGCACAACACAACACAGCACAGCACAACACAGCAATGCGCAGAATAGCACAACATGACACAACACAACACAGCACAGCACGATAATGCGCAGAATAGCACAGCACAACATGACACAACACAACACAGCACAGCACGACAATGCGCAGAATAGCACAGCACAACATGACACAACACAGCACAGCACGACAATGCGCAGAATAGCACAGCACAGCACAACATGACACAACACAGCACAGCACAACAATGCGCAGAATAGCACAGCACAGAGCAGCACCGAGCACATCAAAGAACAGCAGGACACAGTCGAAACCCGTTAACTAACCTCTGTATGGGAGTAGTGACATAGTCCATCAGTTTGTCGGGCGAGCGGATTAGTTCATCCAAGCGCTTGACGATTTCTGCAAATTTCGGCCGTTTTGTTCTTTCCTTCTCCCAGCAGTGAAGCATTAGGTCGTGAATAATCTTGGGACAACGCTGTGACAACCAGAACATATGGTTACATTTTCACCCAGCCTTGGACTCCTAGCTTTACTGCTAAACGTAAACTAGATGAAAAGTTAGGTCTTTCACACAAGTGTCAATCATAAACATGGTTTCCACGGCAACAGAGTAACAATTATAGCTATTGGCACATCAAATTGTCCGCCCATAGATGTGAGGAAAAGTCAGAAAGTTTCAACGTGATGGAATTTACTGATTTGAAATGGTAACATAAAATGTCCTTGGAGTTAATTGGATACGCCGGGAAAATTTGAAAAATTACCCGTCTTTTAAGACGTCCAACGATTCTTAACTAGTGTCACAAACACAAGTCCTTAGCCCATGTCCTGCTGAAGATGATTTTGCTAAAACTCAAACTGTCCTAACTTTTGAAGTAATAGACGAAAACCCATAAAATGGCCATTCATTTTGTTTGTCTTGATGAGCAGAAGTGTTTGGTGGTACTTGTTTCTTAAAACTAACAAGTTTGCAAATTTCATAAAATTATAAAAATTTGAACTTTGAAAATTCAGCAGGACAAGTGTTAAGTGTAAATTATGATATTCAAGAAATACTAGACTCTAGAGAAACGTGATCGAATTACGTTGAACAAAACAGCACCAGAATTGAGCATCCTTTGAGGCAACTGTTCCCCAAGTTAATGATTTATCGAGGCGTCTACGTTATTATATAAACGATAGCTTTTGCCCGAAAGTGAATACCGAAATGTAATGATGAAATTGTTGATACTAATAGACTTGTGTTTGAGTACACTTTAGCTCTATTGGCTGACCCTGATATATACTACACGTACATTTGAACTACTATTGTAAATTCTTACTCCTTATTGATGGAAATTTGATACCTATTTTATTATTAGGACAGTTGTTTTTCTGTTAGTTCAATAGTCAAACAACAGGTCTATCTTTACCAGTCTTCAACACACCGTGCACTGTACTAACCATTGGCATGGGCAAGCGATATCCCGCCTCAACGCGATCCATTACCTGAAAAACAAAGGCGGAATGAGCAAATACCAAGACTAAACAACTGGAAACGCGTCATTACCACAGGGAGTCCCAAGCACTTGCATGCACCACTAGATAAAGAGTACTAAATCTGTGTTTATCTCTTGTTTGCAGTTGCTAAACATAAATATTCAACTATACTACGCGAAGACAAAATGTACATTACACGAATTACACAGGACTCTTACAGAAGTTTCACGACGCCATGACCCAATTTCATTCCCGACTTTAGAATAGAACAAAGTCAATATGATCCCAGCACGGCCTCACGTGTGAATCCTATATTACATACGGGGTCTCTCGTGGGAACCTTATATTAGGGACGCACCACTAGAAAAGTGAAGGGGGGTGAGGCCAAATGCAGAAAAAAAAATCGTGCAAAGCAAAAATCAAAGAAAAAAATCCTATAAGGGGCAAGGGACAGAAAAAAAAACCTGCAAAGCTTTGCAGATATTAAAAACAAATTCTTGCGCACCAAATTGTCCTAAAAAAATAACATGCTCCGGCAAAATAGCCTAACCCCCCCCCCACACACACACACACCCTTCACTTTTCTAGTGGTGAGTTCCTTAAATACGGGCTCTTTCGTGGGAAGCCTATATTACCTCTCGTGGGAGCCCTATATTACATACGGGCTCTCTCGTGGGAACCATATATTACCTCTTGTGGGAACCCTATATTACATACGGGCTCTCTCGTGGGAACCCTATATTACCTCTCGTGGGAACCCTATATTACATACGGGGTCTCTTGTGGGAACCCTATATTACATACGGGCTCTTTCGTGGGAACCCTATACGGAGCCTAATCAACTATGGTTGACCATTACCTCGAAGTTGGACCAGTCCCAGTATGGTCTCTCGCCAAACGAGAGGATCTCCCACAACAGAATGCCGTAACTCCAAACATCGCTCGCTGCGCTGAACTTCTTGTAACGGATGGCCTCGGGAGCCGTCCAGCGCACCGGAATCTTGCCACCCTACAATAAAAGGCCGTTTAGTTCTCCATAAAACAAAATAAAATACAGCTACATAAACACAAACACAAACATAAATGCATGCTAGTTATGTCAAGACATTTCTATATAAATGTTCCATGCACTTCCAGTCCACTCACATACACTGACGAGCATGAGAATTGACAAGACTTGTAGTGATGAGAGTTTGTTGAGAATGCTTTTCAACTCTCGTTATCTATTATCAGTACTGCATATCAAACAAGCACGAACGTTGGCGCGAGTTGCACGAGAATACACAGCGGTTGAGCAATGGTAACGGATACCAATATGCAATTGAATTTTGGTTACGGTTTTTCGACTGGTATCAATTCGAAAAGTTTGCAATTCACTTCACACCACACGAAGTTATGTATGGTGTCATTCGTGATGGAAAAAAAGATATCAATTTAAACCAAGTTATCATAATTGCCAAATTTCATATTTATAGAAGTAATTGCAGTGAGATAATTCCAAATTTTTAAACAATTTTATCGTTATTGAAAGAAAAATTAGTGTCAAGAAGTCTATTGCCAACGCCTCTCGCGATAAGGAAAGATTTCAAAAGAAATGACCGGTACAATAACATTATAATATGTATGTACTCCTGTGTACTAATAAATAATCAAAACTTTGAAATAATATTTGCAAAAAACGGTGTCAAACATTCGTTGTTTAATAAACTTCAATATAGATGTAAATAAAGTATAAATGATTTTAAAAAAATAAAATAAATTTTTTTTAAAAAAAATGAGCAGTGTGGTTTGTACCTGTGTTTGGTATTCAGATTCTGGATTATCCGGATCATCTTCAAGCTCCCTGGAGAGTCCGAAATCTGCAACTTTACAGGCCATATTGTCCGACACAAGAATGTTACGAGCTGCCAGGTCCTGAAACAAGTACATAATAAAAGGATGAGTGATACACCATAATCATTATACTCACCACACGAGTACCAACCCAAACTGTGGTCATTCAAATTCTAATTTCATTAATTAAGATCATCGTAAGAGTTCATTAATGCCTCTCGTTGTTGCTTTTCGTTCTTTTGTTTATTTTGTCTTTTTCTTTACCTTTTCTTAACAAATGGATACAACACAAAGTGTGACCATTCAAATGGATACTCATGATGAGTACTATATTTTACAGTTTAAGCTGAGATGTCATAACTTCTCAACATAGGGGTACAACATAAAGTGCGACCATTCAAATGAAAGATCTTGTTGAGTATATTATTAACCATTTGAGTCCTGAGAGTGACTGTCATAACTGAGTGAGATATCATAACTTCTCAACACATGGGTAAATGCATAAAGTGCGACCATTCAAATGAAAGCTCTTGATGAGTATCATCCCATTTGAGTCTTGAGAGTGACTGTCATAACTGAGTGAGATATCATAACTTCTCAATACATTGGTACAAACACAAAGTGTGACCATTCAAATGAAAGCTCTTGATGAGTATCATCCCATTTGAGTCTTGAGAGTGACTGTCATAACTGAGTAAGATGTCATAACTTCTCAACACATTGGTACAAACACAAAGTGTGGCCATTCAAATGAAAGCTCTTGATGAGTACTATTAACCATTTGAGCCCTGAGAGTACCTTTCGAACTTCGGTGATATGTCATAATGTGCAGTGATGTAATGGATGAGAATCATTAACAATTTGAGTCTTGAGCTTACTTAGTTTTGAAACCTCAGTGAGATTTCAAGGAAAGCTCTTGGTGGACGTGTTGGATTCAACTCACCCTGTGAATGAAATTCATATCGGCCAGATACTCCATGCCCGCCGACACGCCACGCGCCATTCCCAGCAACTGCAGTTTTGTCAGTTGGCCGTCGTGGTCCTACATTGAATAACAGTACGTTCGAAAACAACGGATTCAGAGCCAAATCTGTAATAGGTGGCAGTAGGAAAGCAAATACCCATTCCTCAAAGCATGATTGGAGTTAATTATGGGCATGATCAAATCATTAATAAAATCTATCAAGGTACTTTGGTGGTTTCTTGTCTTTGATTTACAAACCAAGAAATTTACCCATAATTCATTTGGTGTGAGCTTTACATATAAATAATTACAAGCAAAGACATTTATACAGTTCATACATTCATCAGTACATTTAGCCACTCAGGCGGCTGTAAAATGGCGGGAAATGGTGTGCGTCGCCCGGTTGTGGCGCTGTCTTGCAACGCCTTGCCATTACTCTGAAGCGCGATTGGCTAAGAGACAATAGTGTTATGGCTCGGACCTTTCGTGATTGGCTGGCAGTAGACTGACAAACCAATTGCAATGGAACAGTAAAAACATTAGACATGACTTTTAACATTTATGCGAAATCTGCTCTATTGTTTTCTTGTACATCAACGATTGCAAATGGCAATGTGTTTTGTATTAAACAGCTGGATATGGACTATATGCATAACACAAGACTAGGGAAAGATGAACGAAATGCACACTCTGTCATTTATAATAGAAAGCGTTTATCTTTCATTCATAGAGCAATTTACGTACTGCGTAGTTGGAAATTTATATTGAAACTGGGCAATATAAGTGCAATAAATTATTATTTACGAATTACGTACTGTGATTTGTTATTCTAAAATATGTACTTTATCACTTATGGTAATGTTTGTTACTGTTGCATGAAAGATATCTCACTAAATGAATAGAACTGTATTCAGAATATCCCTTAAAATAGCAGAATATATCGATACAAAATGGGAGCCTTCTCGGCAAGCAACTCTGCAGCCACATGTAATTTGAAGAATATAAAGTGATGGTAAATGATGGCAAATGGTTGTGAATGATAGAGAACGAGTGCTGTCGAGGAGCTTATCGTAATGGCAACGTACCTGAAGGAAATGATCCAGTGATCCACTTTCCATGAACTCCAAAATAATCATCAATGGAGAGGCTTGGGGACAAGAGGTTATAATTATCAGATGCAAATTAATAAATGTGGCAAAACAAAGGGGGGGAGGGTGGATTCCAAAAACATATTAACGCCCCAGTATCACGGCATTTCACATGCGTACGAGATATCTTCCAAATATTAATCCGACAAAAACGAGTTATATCCTAAAAATAATGACTAATATGAGTGAGTAAAATATAAACCTGTTTTTCCCAGCACACTATTTGGTCGGATGGCCTGTTTTAGAAGGCGATTAAAGCAGATTGTAGTAATGTGTTGTGAAGCGAATTTAGTGTTGGCCCGTAGAACAAATTACTAAAATTACCCTGTAATGCATAGAACCTTGACCAACATGATCAGTCTACAATAGTTTTTTGTTCAAAAAAGGTTTTTATATTAATATTCTTTATATATGGAACTCAAATTTATTAACAGTACAACAGCGAACTTCCATTTCGAGTTACGTTGAAGGATGGGTCTCTCTGTCTCTGTCTCTTCCTCTCCCCCTCCCTCTCTCTCTCTCTCTCTCTCCCAAATGTAAAGCATAACTTGTAAATTTGTAACGCTGTAATGCAAATAACAATATGTAATACATGCATGTAAAATAATAAAATTTACACGAAAATTTTTTTTTAACAAAATCAAGTTCGGTGAAACCTACTTTTCGTCACGACACCTTTCAGCTCCACGACATTGGGGTGGTTAAATTGTCCCATGATGGAGGCTTCGGACAGGAAATCATCTCTGTTCTTTCTGGTTGCATTGGACTGTAAACAAGCCAAAAAAAAAAGTGAGTTATGTCAGCTATGTATAGGTTCACTTTGTAAAATTATGTAAAATTATGTAAAATTATGTAAAATTATGTAAAATTATGTAAAATTATGTACAATTATGTAAAAATTATGTATTAATGGGGACTGAAGCAATGGCTAAGTTTATCCACAGGTAGCCCACGCTGTCGCATCACTCAGTTATACTGTATAAATTATCATATCGAATATTAATATTTTGAATTATATTGAAGAGACTTTGTATGGAGAATATTCGTTTGGAAGAATTCTCAAATAAACGAATGCAATAAACACTGTTGTTTCACTT
>JANUFV010106744.1:0-10140 GCA_024757865.1 Epizoanthus scotinus | reverse complement strand
TTGATCTTGTAGAACATTGTAATATCAGTAAGTGTGCGTCGGGATTGTAATGTGGGCCAGTCTAGGTCACTCAACATCGCAGAAACATCGCATATACATAATGTACATGTATATCGAAACTTAATAGAGAAAGGATACATTTGAGGAATTACTTTACATACAGTAGTGTCCATGATAATGTAAAAGTGACAAATGATAAATTTAATAAAAACTATGTTTTCTTTTAACAGGTTCACTTAGCTCATGCAAAGTTGTTTGCAGTTAATGAGAACGGAATGGTTGTTGGTTTCGAACACTGTAAGGACAAATCGTTCTAGGCAGCGAAGCCAGCTCTGCAGCGCATCTTGTCTGTTCAGCACCCGACTGTAGAGACTCGGGTTGTTTGGACCGATAATGTAAGGGCAGATGAGAGAAACATCAAGGAGTGCTACAAGACGTTTAAGCACAAAGTTTGTGATAGTTGGGCAGGTTAGATTACCGACTAAATGTGGAATTGTTTTCTCCACGCAAAATACTGGGGTTGCAAATGGCATGCCCGTGTTGTATGTCCTTAAACGTTGTACACGTAGCTACATCATGTTTATTCGACGTATACATTGGTAACCGTGTTACGTTTTAATCACAACTGAAATAACCCACATGCCATAATTTTCCAGTTTCTATTATATTTGTATGCAGGATTCATGTATGCGAACAGCGTATAATGAGGGAAGTTTCTAAGAAGCACCAGGATTTTACAATATCCCGCACAATTGTCAAGGGTGGCTTTAGAAAAATTTCATCAGGGTGGTAAGTGTATTCTTTCAGTACAAAGCTATCCTGATATGCTATTAAAATACTAATAACAAACAGTATTAATAAATTGTTTGTTGTGACGGACCAAGACTGAGAACACGATGTTGGAAGACAGTGTTGATATTATAAAATCAACACTAGTAATCAACACTAGTACATTTTATTGTGAACATGTATATCTGTAGCGGCTTAATTTGTTCTTACAAAAGTAGATATTTTTTCAGCTTCACATTTTTAAAATACAAGCACCTCACATCATCCGTGCAGGCTGTACTCTGAGCTACTTTTATGCGATTATACTCGTTATACGTACGTATGGATAATGCAGTGCATAGCCGAGACGTACGAAACATGTCTATAATGTGCAACGTTTAAATAATCTTAACTGCTATTTTCTAATTTGTAGCCTATGTGATATTGTAAGGCCAAATTTTCATACTCTATGCTTTGCTGCACGAAATAAAGATAGGTGGTTAAATGGGAGGAATTCAAGTCCTGGCTCGTGAACTGCGCAGATGATTTCAGCCATCCTACGTCACTTGATCTGAACGACGAAGAATTGATAGAGACTGTGGCTTGTCCGGAAGGGACTTGTCATTGCCACATATGTAACAATGTCAATTCCTCCTAAACGACCACAAGCAGCGAGCCTTGCTGGTTTCGTGCTCCCGGAAGGAGCGCCACCACGTGTACCGCTGTTTAGGTGGAAAGGGTGAGACCATCCACAATGAGAACCATGGCCAGGGTATTCTTGCAGTCACCAAAACTACTTCGAAGTGTTGGGTAGGCAAGGTGTAGCGGCTTATTTTCGTGAAAAGCTAAACCAGATAGTAACAAGTGCGTGTGCTAGATCAGTTCCGGCAGATATGTGAGCAGACCTATATATTTGACGGTTTTTTGCCTGGGTATATTTACTGTTCTATTTTTTTTATCACGGCTTTCAGTTGTTAACCAAGCTTCTACGGGTAGCCACTATGCCCCTATGTCCGGCGATGGATTAGGTGATGGCATTGTCACTAAAAGAACGAAAGATGTAATAAAAAAACAAACGGATGATGTCGTCGTTCGTGGCCTCTGGGCGCATTATTCTGCAAAGCACTTGTGAGTAACTTCCCGAAAGTGGAAGTGACTAGTGGTGAATATTTACTGAGTCGTTGCACCGACACTGAAGGGAATAATTGTCTTATTATAAACCCAACAAGTAAATGGCAATTTTGAAAATAATTTATTTCCAGTTGACATAAAATGATAAATAATTAAAGAGTAGCACACGTCTCCACACGCCAAGGTCCTGGCCTTTCGAGCACGTAACAAATTAACAACTTCACTCATGAATGTAAAACGGTGGATAGTGGTGAATATTCACCTTTTAGTAACCATTCAGAGCGCGCGAAAAGTGCTATTCACTTGTTCCGCTTATACTAATTGCGTTTAACTAACAAGTTATCAACCTGCAACCGTGGTCGATAATATTGAAACACTTCGTCTTTTGAACTTCTTCCATCTCTTTGCAACTATATAACTTGCATGTAGGCGGATCATAGTTTTTATGTTTGCGAAACGTGTAGTACACAAGTACTATTGATGTTAGATGCAGTCAAAGCTAGTCAACATAAACCATGTGCGACATCAGATGAGACATTCACTGATTGTTTATCTTACATTTTATCTTCAGGGGTTTATTAGGAACGACGGTCAACGAACGCTTTCACAAGTTCGCGAACGCGAAATTGAAAGGCATTAGAATAATGTGGTGGGATCTGTTCTGTCTCTACATAATGTGGCTCATAGAGGATTGGAATCAGCTGTGAGTATGATTGTCATTCACCGTCTGTTTTTGGTTTATTTAAGTTTCCTTCATCAGTTAAGTTTTCATCTGTTCTACGTTTAATGTCCATATGTTAACCAATATTATTTGGGAAAGGACGCGTAATTGCAGCAGTCTTTAGTCTTTCGTTCGATGCATTTGTATAACAAGTTTTTGTTGCCTAACCATGTGCGTTACAGGCATTCTCTGTCGACCTGGGTTACACCGCTATCAGACGGCACACGCAACCCGTTTCCCGATCCTATGGAAGACAAATTGCTACAATTGGAAAAGGATTTCGGTAAAGTTTTGGGTATACTACACTAACGCAAAACTAATTGACTGACACGCATTGGGAAATTGGTTTATACACCGTTTAGTTAACTCAAACCTTTGAACTTGTGCACCCAGACCACAACACTGGGTCGTAATATACAACAGCTTATCTCACGTCTTTGTCCACGGATGGAGATGTGATAGGGGTGATAAATACCAACCCAGATACCGCCGCACCTGCCGAGATTCGAACTTGGGACGTACACGGCTGATTCAGAACCTCCGAACCGAGAAACTTAGTTTGCGCATGCTTATTTGAACTTTCGCGCGGAAGTCCGCTGATATGCACAAACGGCTGCTCAAATTACGCAAAAAGTCAGAGCCCACGTCATTCGAAAGAAAGAAAAAGGCTATGCGCACTCTATGGCTTTTTGTCCATCTTATGCGCAGTTAGGGTCACGAGAATGAGCGTGGTCGAAAATGTAAAGAAGAAGGTTGTTGTTTTGATGAAAACGATGCAAATTTGTTTACCCGTCGTTCGAATGTCGGCTTCTTTACTAGTATATTCTCATGAGGTGTTCGCTATAAGGCTTATTTGAGTTTCGATATTTAGAGAAGGGGAAGTTTTCCTGAAGAAGTGAATAACAGGTAATGAACGCATAAGTCTTCGTGATCTCAAGAATGGTAATTACATGTTCCTTCGCATTTATTGTACTTGTGAAATTTTGCAGTTACCGAGGACACCATTATGCTCTAAATTAGCGTAAACAAACCGATTTCCCGGGAAAAATTGCAGCAATATGCTATATACTTGCAATATTCGTCCAAAATGTTGACAAATACTTGTAACTGAGATGGCTTCCAGTATTTACAATTAGATTTCGACATCCCATCTGACTTCAGTGTGAAAATATTTCAATCGGACATACCGATCGTGTAATGATCACGGCGCAAGTTGATAACAGCTGTCAATGCAATGAATAATTTTTGCTGCATGGACACTTGAGTATTGGCTTTTTTTTAAATAGAAATATATTTTGTACTACAATTGTAACTGTAAATCCACTTGTAACTTATAAGAGAAATAAACAACTACCATATTATTTGAAAATGTTGAGTGCGCGTGCAGTTATTCGGATTATTATGCTAATTGATCTTTGTCCTGTTTCCAAATAAATATATCACATTACTGCCCCATTACGAAATAGAAAAATCCAAAGACATATAAATAGAGATCACTTCAATAATTCCACGGTACTTTCATCATCAGATCATGGCAACTTCTGGGTTAGAATATCACAAATCGCTTGTGCAAGACCTTTGCAGAATTTGTGGCAATCGACTGAAAAAAACAAAAGCAAAATATGAAGATAGCTACCTGTGTGAGAGTCAGTCTGGGCTCATATACAGTGCATTTGGAGTGCAAGTGCACCTAGACAATCAGGAATACTGTCCCTCACGAATTTGTCAGAAGTGTTACTGCAATGGTAAACGAAGTGGTATCCCAAGAATTTCCATAAAATCGTGGCCACCCCACAAAAGAACTGGATCATGTGAAATTTGTGATCACTATCAACAACAAAAAAAAGGTGGTCGCCCGAAGAAGAGGTCTTCCAGTGGTGGAAGACCTAAATCAAAGCTTAGTCTAACACACTTGGTAACATTTGAGGCAGATGTTAGCCTGTTTGATACAATTGTTGAAAATATTCCGAGCTATCGATGTGAGGGGCAACCACTTAATCCTGATATTTTTTTAGAGAGGGTAAAAGTAGAATATATTTGCCCTATATGTAAAGAAATACTGGATCAACCTGTTCAAACAAAGTGCAAAGAACCTCACATATTCTGTGCAGCCTGCCTGTCATTTTCCCTGACCAGTTGTAGCATGAAGTGCCCTATGTGTAGAACTCCAGTGGAAAATGCAATTGAATTTGTGGAACCCGCACCTCGCGTCCTGCGCAATATCCTTGCAAGCTTGAAGAATTGTGGTCAAGCTGTGCAGCTGGAATTCTTAAAGCAACACAAATGCATACAGCCTGGGGCTACAGACACAGCCCAGCACACAACAAACCCCTGTATCATGCCAACCCTCGCTGCAACACCAGCACCAACCCAAACACTGCACACCCTACCCCGAACACCATCCCTTACCACAACCCCAGCTCCATCCCTTACCCTAACCCCAACCCAAGCACTATCCCTTAACCCAACCCATGCACCGTCCCTTGCCCCAACCCAAGCACCACTGGCTATCCCAACCCCAATTCCAAACACAGTCCCACCACAGATACCAACCAACCAACCTACTGTACCACAAAGACCCCAACCCTCGACTTCAGGCGAGACAACAATCAGAGATCTACTGGTCACACCTTCAGGAGTTTTGACACAAGCAATGTAGGATGTTGGTCTCATTGTTCTCCGAGAGTTGTTCTCCAGATCAAATGATGGGAAAACAGCATTATTCCAGACAGGTGGCCAGGTAATTATATTTTTAAATATTATGACACAATCAAATTATCTGTATTTGTTAATTCATTATAATATTATACAAGTATAAGTTCCATTACAATTTCATTACATTAAAGTTACAAGAATGAGACAATACAACTGTTTATTTTATATTATAAGTGTTACCAATTATAAACAAACTAAGTTGCACATAAAACCATCAGAAAATAGAAAACTTTTTTCCTAACATGCAGCCAATTGAAGTCAAGAAAATTGTGCGTCCTCGTAAACCAAGTGACCAAGCACATGCCAAAACAGTACGCAGTAGGACCAAGATCATTGCAGAAACAAGGCATTCCATATCTGGGGGAGCAACAGCTACTCAACAGAAAGATGAGTTGAAGGCGATGAATAAGCAGGAACGACAGGCACTACTGAAGAGCTGTTTGGGTACTGATTTTAAGATTATCATACCACAAGGGGACATTCTTTCCATGAAAGCAAACCTGCAGCTAACCTGGCACAAAGTTAGAAAGTTAAGAAGGTAAACTATCATTGTATGATGAACCCTTAGTCCTTAGTTTTTTGCCACTTTGGCTTATCACTGATAACACAAACACGAACAGTACTGGTCCATACTAACACTGTATTTTAAAATAAGCATCATTGGTTTGTCCTATTTTTGACCTAAGATCACATTTATCATTTTATAACAGTTGGCTTAGTCAGTGGGGAATGGAATCTGAAAGTGAAAAGCACCAAAGACGACAAGTAACAGATATTACTGATCCTGACAACCGAGCATGCGAACTGCTGGCATTTGAGTTTACAGGCAAAAAGGGATCTGGCACAGATCTGCAGAGGTTCATCAAGCTTCACCTTGATGAAAACAAGAAGTAAGACATATACAAAGGATACAAATTAATAATAATTAATAAGTGTGTGGCATGCACCTGTGATTCAGGGTACATGTGGTTCATAAATGCAGCTTGGTGATCACGATCTTACTATAATTGTATTTCTTTCAGAGTCAACAGATTAACAAATCACAATGGAGTCATTCCCAATGATGAAATGCATATAAAGCTTGGAGGTGACGCTGGAGGTGGCTCATTCAAGATGGCATTTCAAATTGCAAATCTTAATAAGCCAAACTCCAAGGTTAACTCCATAACATTTGCAATTTTCGAGGCAAAAGACTCCTGGAACAATCTGTGGACTGGTCTGTCAAGATACAGGAACCAAGTGCAGTCCTTGAAGAATGACAGTTGGTGGCAAGTATTTATGACATTTATATATTACAATTGCAATACAACAATTAGTTTAGATCCAGACACAGTGACTGATGTACATAGTTGATTAATATTTCATTAAACTGACAAAACTTAAGTTGCAATTTCTTACATAAGATCACAACAGTTATAAACTGGAACAGTTTTAACTAACAATAATATGCATGTATACTTTTGATAGTGGAAAGAAGCATGTGATATTCCTGTTTGGGGATTACGAGTTTCTGTGCAAGGCCTTCGGAATTGCTGGTGCTTCAGGTAAGGTTTAATGAAATATGTAGTAAATATGTAAGTTAGGATTCTAAATTGGAATGTAGTAAGAAAACAAAGAAAAGATGTGGTACGCATACAGCGCCTTCGGAGTAACAAGTGTTGTCAGAACTAAAACATCATATTGTATTTTGCTGTTATCTTAACAGGTCTGTTTCCATGTCTATGGTGCTTAATAAAAAAAGAGCAACTGAAGTATGCCCGTAATGATCCCAGACGAGGTAGCATTGAACTGAGAACTCTGGAAGGATTACATGCAGATCACAACAGTTTTGTTGCTGATGGCTCTCGTACTTCCCGCCAGAGATTGTTCCACAATGTTATCCATGAGATGATATTCGCACTTCCACTTGAAAATGTAAGAAAACCTGGAAATATATTAAATTTTCACCCAAGATGCTTTGATTGGGTAATTGAATTTCTAAAGACCAAATAAATTTAGGATTGCAGGAGATCATAATTTTATCATCACCATAATTAAATGTTTCAAAATAGGTTGTAATGTTATTGTTTTCTTACTTCAATAAACAGGTGTAAAAATCCCCCCATTGGCCATGAAAATAATAAGCACCTTGCTGTTAATAACATGTACACTACAATCCACAAAGCATCTTGGTTACAAAGGGGTCTTTATGTTTGATCCCTAAACGAAATGGTGGCTTAACATACTAAATAGCAATTGATAATTGCATTCGAAATATAACTTCCTGATCATAATATACATTCATTCATTTTACTTTCAGGTTTGTATCCCTGGTCTTCACATATCTCTTGGTGTGTTCAAGAAGTTTTATGACAGACTTGAATTGGCTTGCTTTGAGCTCGATAAGAAGGTCCAACTACACCTGGCTAAAAGCAGTGGACAGCTTGGCCAAGACGAGTTCAACAGCAAAGTAACAAGTCTTCGTCAAGCACTTGAGCACCAAGCTGTAGCTGCTGAGCTCCACGAACAGGCTGATGCTTTGGAGGAAGTACTGACACTACTTGCTATGCACAACAATGCCGAGATTGACCAAGATCGAACCAGAAACATCCTAGAGGAAATACACAGAATTCGTGATGAGGCAAAGCAGAAGGTAATTATGAATTCAAGTACAAGTGTTAAATAGTGTATATACCATAAAATCCCACATTAAAGCCCCCCCCCCTTGTGTAAGCCTTAAGCCCATCTACCTACTAATGAAAATTATATTCCGCTTATAAGACCCCCATTTATAAGCCCACCCAAAACCCCTTACGAACAAGTATAAGCCCAGGGCTTTAATGTGGGATTTATGGTATATACTTTCAAAATAATAGATACTAAGAACCCCATACCAGCCATGCAAGACACTATGTACTTAACTTACACTCTTAAATAATTATTTTCTTGAAGGAACATCTGGCTACCAGTTTACTTAAGGCAGCCCAACTTGATATGTCAGAAGGACCAATTACAGCAAATCTGGATGTGGTGCTTCAAGAAATTAATGTCAAGCGTCAGGCCTATCATGGGAAAGCCTTTGTTGGATTATTATGTCCATATATGTTTGAAGGTTTTTAATTCATATACAATTCTGCATTATGTGCTTGTAGTATCTACCAACTTGCCACAATTTATTTCATTTTCACCAGGCAAAAAACATTGAGAAACTGTGCAGTAGCATCCCCAAGAAAATGTCTGAATTGTGCACCGCACTTCTTCCAGAGGCAGAGATGGTGGCAAATAAATTCAAGACACTCTTTCAATTGTTTTCAAAATGTCATAAAGTGTACGACTCTGGAGATCACATTCCTGATCCAAAAATTGACGATTTGGGCAAGTATAAATTATTATATTCACATTGCACCAAACATGAAACTGTTATATATTCTATATATATATCCAGACAAATAATATCATTCCCACACTGAAGATATTTCTTTTTAATATATAAATCTTGGTTCTAACTTTATCATCGAAATAGCAGTGATTTTAACTGATTCAATAATATAATTTCTAACTGTTTTAGAAACTGACATTGATGCCCTGATGGCCTACGTGCGTGGATCTTTCCCTGACATGTCTGTGACCCCTAAGCTTCACATGCTCGAGGACCATGTCTGTCCATTTATCAGACGTTGGAAGATGGGCCTTGGATTCTATGGTGAACAAGGGATCGAGGGACTCCACAGGGACTTCAATGTGACATCGGAGGCATACACACATGTTAAAAGCAGCACCGACAAGCTAGAGCAGATCATGATAAACCATCATGTAAACACTGCACCGAGCCTCGCTGGCAGAGAACCTGAACCAAAGAAGCGAAATCTTAAAAGGGCTCGCGCTCATACCACAAGCGAATAATTAAATTCACTTCGAATTCTGTATATAGATTTTCATTTTAGTACTTTATATTTGCTTGTAAAGTCGACCTAACCCCAAAACGACATATTGTAATTGAGAAATCAAAGCAACCAGTACAAACGCGAACTCACCCGTTTGAACGCTTGAATTTTGTAGAATACCTCTGTATCGTTTACGCACGTTTAAATTTAAATCCTGCATCTGTGGAAATTAAATATCAATTATCAAGCACAAATATGTTGTTGTCGATGAATTCGTATCTCTAATACTTTAAGAAATTGTAAAAATCAGTGCCCCGAGGACAAAAAACGGTTAAGACCAGCAACATAATGGTCAAATTATGTTCCAGAAAATGATGCCAAAAATTGAATTTAATAAATGCGAAGGAGAAAAATTACCTGTGTTTCGGCGAGCACAGATGTCGAAGTCCTTCTCCAGCACATTACCAACTTCGGGAAAACTTCCCTAGCATTTATAAACGCTCCCAAAGATTTGCATCCCAGAGAATTGTAGATGGTCCGCCATTACAAGCTTAGCAACGGCAAAATTGTAATTTAGTGAAGGTTTCGGCGATTTCCATTGCGTTTTCTTTTCCTGGAACGCATCTTCTCCTATCGACGCCATATTTCATTGCAAAACACTGGCCTGACGCCAATGTATAGGCTTCTGTGATTGGTTGAAAAGACAAAGCAAAAATGGTTGCTAGGACGCGGAGGACGATCCCTGCGCGTGATTAAGACTGGGAACGAGAGTTTTTTAGTGTGTCCGCCATCTTGGATTTGGCGCTTGCGCAAACTAAGTTTCCGCTCTGAATCAGCCGTGACGTATTCACCTTTCATCTACACAATACACCACTTCAACGAACCGCGGCCTCGCTTCAAGGTTGGAGACTGGGCGCGAACTCGGGGTGAAACAACAAACAG
>JANUFV010106722.1:0-10141 GCA_024757865.1 Epizoanthus scotinus | reverse complement strand
CCCAGGAAATTGAAAAAAAGTAATAGATAACTATGCTTTATACTCTGATAAAGCACGGTTTTCAACCAATCAGAGCACGCGTTATATCCAATCTATATTATAAAACTGACTGTTGTTTCTTCAGATATTACTGAACTCACGATGTTTCCTCTGCAGGTGATATTCTTGGTTCGGCCATCAGTAACTTGGACGACCTGTTGAGAATGCCGTACGGTTGCGGTGAACAGAACATGGTGAACTTCGCTCCAAACATATTCATCATGAAGTATCTGGAAACCGTTCACCAACTGACAACAGATATTAAGAACAAAGCTGAACATTACATGAAGTCAGGTTTGTGGAGCATTGAGTGGAGTTGAACCCTTTCACTCCCAGCATGTTTATCAACATATATCTTCTCCTTACAGTATTAGTATAAAATCAGTTGATTGCTTGTGAGAATAAAGGACCTGATCATCCAGTCTTTAAGATGAAGTGCAAAATTCTCCTAGCCTATTTATAGGAAATATATGGAAATAGGTAATGAGAATTTACAAACACATCATTTGGCACTATTGGGAGTGAAAGGGTTAATTGGAGACCCAGGGGCAGATCTTCGGGTGGTGGAAAAGCAGAGTGCGAGGTCTCGTGAGGCGGATGAAAATGTTCCCCTCCGGCTCTCTCGTGCCTTTCTCCTCACGCCCTGATTTTCCGCTTGCCCAACGATCTGCCCTGGGTCTCCGAGGATGAGTGGAGCTGGGCTAAGGAAACATGTAAGAAAGCGCTTGCATTTTGCCAGACGATCTCACTCTCTTTTCTCTCAGCAGTTGTACAAGAATGACATCTACAATTAAATAATTAATACAACAACCACAGAACCCAAAACTGTGCCACTGAATGAGATCTGATAAAGCTAATGCAAACGCTATGGTGTTCCCCTGTCAAGCATTATTTTGTCTGTTTGTTTCGATAACTGCACAAGGTATCTCCTCCGGCGTATCCCATAATAGTAATTTCTAAGATGGCTGCCGTTTCTCAAGAAACACCTTCTCGGTATCCCATAATAGTAATTTCTAAGATGGCTGCCGTTACTCAAGAAATCAACTGTTTTGTTTCTTGGTAGGTTACCAGCGGGAGCAAAAATACAGACACAAAGAAGGTTCATACAGTGCATTTGGTGAACGAGATTCGTCGGGAAGCCTGTGGTAAGTCTCACAGGTAGCCCATAGTGTTCTTGCATGGGTCAATGTGTTATGAGTGCAGACAGGATGTTTGCTAATGTCTCACTGCTGGTATACCGACTCACTTTAATCAGAAAATGATAAAAGTTAGTTCGTTTGCCAGATATCAACGTATAACTGATATTCAGGACACAATTTTGCTACTGGTTTACTGCTGGTACACTGGCTCACATTAATTAAATAAAGATAAAATATCGTGGTTTTTTTTGAACTACCAAAATATAACTGCTATTTTTAAAAAGCGTTCAGAGTGTAATACGCATTGATCATAATTATATTCGCATAGTTATCTATTGGATTGCACTTATTTAATGTTTAGCCTGGACCGCAATTTAATTGAGAGTTTGTAATCCGTTTTAATCTTCCCCAATTTTAACCATCCACGGGGTTTTCAACTTATCATAGTCTCTCTTAGGTTTTTCTACCACGGTAACCTGTTATTTTTATATTTCCTTTGATTTGTGGAGAATTTCATACAGGGCAAAAATGCTTTAAATAGCCGTGACACAGCCCCTTTAACATCGGGACGAGACTCAGTAATGGTTGAACTAACAGTGAGTTCCTGTGCTCAGGTTGACGGCGTTCGTAGTGAAGTCATTTTCTCAGGCCCGTGGTTACATTTATATCGATCCCGACTCCCTTCAGCTGAGTCTCGACTGGATCGTGCGTCAGAAGAAGTCTGACGGGTCATTTCCTAGAGTCGGGAGTGTCCACAGCAGCGCGCTCAAGGTAAACTGCTCTGCAGTCTGTGGCCTGAGTTATACGATTCATATGTTCACCAGCAAGGTGCTGGAAAGTCATGGCGTTTGAAATTGGTTTCCTAGAATTGACGAACCGCAGGATTGAACAAATTGGGGATATCCATTTCTTAACTTGTTCTTAAAACTCTGCCATTTTGATGTCATGGAATTTTATTTTTTTTTGTCATGGAAATTTGCGGAATTTTCTTTCCAAGTTTGTGCTCTATTTTCGAACAGATCTCCTGAAATTATTTGACTAAATGTATCTCCAGCTGAAATACAGACTAAGATGGGGAAATAGTTAGGGGTAGAGGGGTTAGGGTTGGGTTTGGAGTTAGGGTTAGGGTTAGGGTTAAAGGGGTTAGGGTTTGGGGTTGGGGTTGGGGTTAGGGTTAGATGGGAACTGTATATTGCTCAAGAACTCCCTAAGAACATCATTGCATTTAAACGTTGAACTAATTTATACTGTCTGGTCAAAGGTTCATTTACAGATGGATTCTTAATCCCTTTCAGTATCATTTCTCTTATATACGTTACCGTACAGTGGGTTAAAGGGGTAAGTGGCCTTTACTGCGCATGTGTTAATCTTTAAATATATTTGTGTTACAATAGGGTGGGTTGAAGGGGGAAATGGCCCTAACAGCATACGTTTTAATCACTCTGGTTGAAGCCAAGTCAAGCGAGAAGGTAAACAATGATTTGCGTCACTTGTATTATCATATCAGGCTGTCAAGTTCCTATTTTTTCCTATTTTTCCAGCCAATTCCTATTTTTGTCTATTTTTCTAGGAAATCCTCCTATTTTTCCTATTTTTAGCTCATTTTAGGTGACTATCGCTAGAGTCAGGTTTAATCTTTGAATTTATGAAGACAATATTTGTAAACATTGTGAAAGACGAATAAACGTTTGTTGTTCTTACTACGAAACATGCAGCACGTTTTCAAAATTGTTTTGTTTATTTTAAGAAGATAAAACATCGATGAAGGGAGGCTATTTATGTCCATCAAACTATTTTTTAAGTATCTATTTTTTTTCGCAAAATTTTCTAATTTTTTGCTCCCGAAATCAGTACGATTTTTTGAGCAACGATGCCGCTTGACACCCTGTCATAGTTATTGTAAACCTTTCGTACTTCACGCTATTAACACGAATTCCTGTGCGAATGTTGGCATAGACGAGTCTCTAACCGAGTCTAGAATGTGTTCGTGTGGAATGATGTCCCTCTGGGTGTAAGAAGCAGTTCGTCATTCACAATTTTCAAAAAATAATTTAAAACTTTTTATTATCAAAACAGCCGAATCCCCTTTATTTCAATGTCTTTAAATTTAGTTTGGCGATGACTTAAATACAATATTCAGTATCTGTTCTTTTTACCTCCACCTCAGTTACACAACAAGAAACTCTTGCATATGCTAGCTCTATCTGTCACTTTGATAACTCAAACTCAAAGCTCAGTATATGAAAGGTGTAGCAACTCGTTAGCCCCTCGGGTTGTACTCTTGCACCTCTCCACACTCCGCTCTAATATGTAAAAAGAATATACCATGTAGGACATACATTTTGTGGGATTTTTTTTGCGATTAGGCAATTTTTTGTGTCTGGCGGGAACCTTTTTTTGCGATTTGGGATAACCTAACTTTTCTGACGGGAACTTTTTTTGCGATTTGATGGAAAATTATGTCACAGGAAATAAGAGAAAATGGGCAAATTTTATAGGTTTGTCTATTTTTCGTAGGGACGAAACGCTAATTATCACACTTCGTGTGTGTAAAACCGTCACGTTTTGCTCTGTGCAGGACAATTAGGGTTGCCGCTTGTTTTGTACTTCCCTTCGAGCTCCTATAGTAAGTAATTAAAATTGGAAAATGTGGGTTTTGATTTTATGGAAATGTTTTTTGCGGAAATGTTTTTTGCGGGAATTTTTATTTGCATGAAATCGCAAAAATCGCAAAATCCCAAAATTAAACTCTAGCGAAAATAACGTCCTACACGGTAAGTAAAAAATGAAACTGTTCGAGGGTATACCGAGTAATCATACACTCAATTGCTTGCAGAGCGTGGTGAGGGCCGTTACAGATACCACTGCTTACATTGAGAAGGCGTTGATGGATATCTTGAGGGAGGGAGATCCATACACACTAGCCATAGTTTACTACGCATTGGCCTTGACTGATAATGAGGCCAGACCCGTGGTCAAACAGAAGCTCTTAAATCTGGCCAAGAGACAAGGTAAGGGACTGTGAAATAATTAGCAGGGGGGAGGGGTGGGGGGAGGTGAGATATGGTACGAGTAGAGGTGGTCCATGGGTAGTAAGATGAAAGTATTCACTAAGTCTAAGAAAAGATGGTGTGTGTATCAACGAATATCCCTTACACCACCAGAAGCCCGAGAAACAATTGAAATTGCGGGAAAATGCAACTCCGAGATTAAAGTTATAATTATTTTCCAAGATCACACGCCCCATTGCGGGCCCCTATAGGCTCTACCAACCTCGTAAGTCATTAATAACCTCTGGATATGATGTAAAACGTTTCCAATAGCTCCTTGATTTTCTAATAGCTATAGCACAAAAGGAGCTAGAAATCAAGAAACTTTTGAAAGATCTTTGAACTGCTAGTTCAATCTGTATTTACGAAAGAGCAATACCTGTCGATTAATGGCGCTATACCTTAAGCAAGGGCTAAGGGGGTTCAATTAGTTCTAATCTATTAGCGATTAGATTATATCTAAGAAATACTTGTTGTGGCACGAGCCGAACGCGAGTGTCTCCACAGCGTTCTCGCAAACTTGCACGACGAGTGTTACCATAACTAAATGTAAAACACGGGAAATCTTTTTTATTTCCTTTATGAAATAAACACAGCCGTGTTTTCCATCGAGTTATGGTAAAGTGCTTTCAACCAATCAGCACGCGCGTTATATCTTGAAGGAATATAAAACGAGCCCGCGCGCTATGTTCAGTTGTAGAAGCACTTAGGAACGATCAACTATCAAGCTAGTTCCTGGTATAAACAGGAACTACCATATTACAGTTGGAGGGAATCCTGAGGCTGCTGAAATGGCTGTTTTATTTGGGTTTAGAATCAACATTTTCAAAATTGTAAACAATATACCGGCAACGCTTCACAATTCACAAGGATCGGCAACTCCAGCTAAACTGAAACTCGTCGAAGCAATCCATGGAAATAAATAACTAATTTCAATCTTTACTTGAGAGGTAGGTTATTGCTCTTGTAAGAATATATAATTTAACTGTGCTTCTAAATCGAAAAAAGGAGAATTTCTAGCATTATTGAACATCTCCTAAGCACTTCTTTCGTGTACTTACAAATTCCCAAGTTCTTCTATATAACTGAACATAGCGCACGGGCTCGTTTTATATTCCTTCAATATAGAACGGTAACCAACCAATCAGCACGCGCGTTATATCTTGTTTATTCTATAAATATTGTTTCAGATGGCACTCTTCACTGGGAAGATGAGAAGGTTACGGCCAATAAGCGGTCATGGTGGAGCCCGTACTACAAGCCGCCAGCGGCTGATATCGAGATTACGTCATATGTATTGCTTGCTCTGACGGTCGACAGGGACATGAAGACAGGACTGGAGGTGGTGCGGTGGCTGTCACAACAGAGGAACTCGCTTGGGGGTTACGGCTCCACTCAGGTGTGTCAGCGTTATAACAACAACAACAACAACAAGTTTGTTTATGCTCCATATGTTATATGACTGATTACAAAGAAAAAGTAAAATCTAGTAAAACTAGCTATATAAGGTATATGCTTCAAACTGGATTCATGTCTAACTAGCTGTAACAAAGCTTCTATTGCTAGAACGTATGCAAACTTTGTATTCAAGTGTTTGTAAACACGATTTTAGGATCGAAATTGAACTTGGTTACACATCATACAGTACTTGATCAAAGTATGTTTCTCACAGTACAGTTTTGACCGTTTCATCGTGATCTTATAATTTTATCAGATATTTCTAATAGTCCAACTGATCACTGATGTAAATTTTATTGTTCTGCGACAAATAGTTTTCGAGATATTTTAAATCTATTTTGAATTTATTTTGAATTTGTGACGTCACACGTGTGTTACTTTTCAGATTTAAAAACAAAGAAAATACAGGTTTTTCTGTGTATTAAGATTGTGTGTGCCATGAAGTGCAGAGGTTTTTCGCCACCTAGTGGGAGATTGTATAATGATGTTAAGTACTGTTTTTTTTTTTTTGGAAACCAAAATCGTAGAAAAACACAATCTATATACAATGAACCACACTTGTGACGTCACAAATCCAAACTTCAACCCTTTTAAAATATCTCAACAACTATTTGACGCAGAACAATAAAATTTACATCACAGTGATCAGTTCCACGATTAGAATCAGATAAATAATGAAATCACGATGTCATTTTATGTGGGACTTGTCCTTTAATACATGTAAGTAAGTCCGAGAACCTAACTCTAACCCTAACGCTACCCAACCCTACCCAACACAATAGAAGCTACAGCTGGTCCACATAGAGTAAAGTCGTAGACAAGCTACAGGATTATACAACAGGTTACCATCCTGCCCAGCACAATGGAAGTTACAATGATTCAATGATTGCTTTATGTCTCACATGCAGGACACGGTGGTCGGTATTCAAGCCCTGGCAGAATTTTCGTCGCACGTGTACTCACCGGACATCAACTTCAATGTGCATATTAAGACAACCGCTGATCAACATTTCAGCAAGACTGTCCACGTGGATGCTAAGAATGCAATGGTGTTACAAGTCATCGATGTAAGTAGGAGGAGTGAGCACGTCAACATCAATACAGTACAATGCACAGTTCAACCCAGTACAATACAACGCAATAAATACCTCTTATTAACCGAGTGCGAGGTCCTTACGGTAAGTTATGGACCGAGGTTTTTCCTTCCTTTTATGGCCCAAGAACGAAACTCGCGCGCCATGAAAAAGAGAAGGAAAAAACGAGGATCCATAACTTACCGTACGGATCGAGCAAACGAGGCTAATAAGATATTTATTATATGGCGTTCTTGATAATTTGGAGCAACTGAGGGCACACACATGAATTTCACATCACACATGAATTTCATGAATCTTCAGCTGTAAAGCGCTATTGAATTATTAAGAAATAGCGCTATATAAGTATATAAATTATTATTATTATATTATTATAAATTATGAAAACATAAACAAATGACAGCCGCTCGAGAGCGAGAGGTCCGTACGGCAACTTACGGACCTGAAATTAACCAATCACAGCGCGCGAAATTAAGTAGCCATAATTATAATAAAATATATTATGCAATACAACTCAATTAACCTGCCTCGATCCCATGTTGTTCAAAACTCGCCCCAGACTCAATCCGCGCGTTCGCCATATTTATGAATTCGGTGGATATCACCTACTGGAACAACTTGCTTCTGTGTTTCAGCTTCCCAAGATCGAGGGAAACCTGAAGATCAAAGCCAAAGGTCGTGGAATTGGAATGTTACAGGTAGGGACAGATCTGTGTTGCATATAGTCGGTGTATATAGATAACTGTATAGATAATTTTAATAATAATAATAATAATAATAATAACAACAACAACAACATCAACAACAACAACACATAATCGATGCGGGGGCAAATTATATATTTATAGTGTAATTTAACAACGCAGAAGCTTTTCTGTAGAGGTTGGTATGTCGAATATTGGAATTGATAATGAATTGAGATGTGGTAAAGTTGTTAATCTGCTAATTTTCGCGAACTGATCGCCGAGTCGTTACATTTTGCACCCCGAGTGAACTGGAATGAGAAGAAACTTACATTAGCAAAGCAGTGTATCGTAGCGTATCGTATTGTATTGTATTGTATCGTATCTTATCGCTTCGTATTCTATTATATTCTATTCTATTCTATTGTATCGTATCGTATTGTATTGTATTGTATCGTAGCGTATCGTATCGTATCGTATCATATCGTATCGTATTGTATTGTATTGTATCGTATCGTATCATATCGTATCGTATTGTATTGTATCGTAGCGTATCGTATCATATCGTATTGTATTGTATTGTATTGTATTGTATTGTATCGTATCGTATTGTATCGTATTGTATCGTAGCGTATCGTATCATATCGTATTGTATTGTATTGTATCGTATCTTATCGTATCGTATTCTATTCTAGTCTATTCTATTCTATCGTATCGTATTGTATTGTATTGTATCGTATCGTATCGTATCGTATCGTATCGTATTGTATCGTATCGTATTGTATTGTATTGTATTATATTGTATTGTATTTACCGGTACCTAGTCAGAATATGATGTTTCTTTATTACTTTGGCCATATGTGATAAGTGTATTATGCGATATCCTGGGAGCATTTTGCCAGAAGTAGCAGCCTTTCATCGTCAGACATGTTTTAAAAGGCTTTCCAAAACTTTATTTTTGAAGGAAACTAATTTTGTACACGTTTTAAACGACGTTGCTGGGATAAACTCAGAATCAGAGATTGAGTGTTGAATGGTGATCAAGAGTCTTCGTATTAAGCGGTTGTCCTCTTCAGGTGGGTGTGACGTATCACGTGAACAGCACGTCGGAGAAGCCGTCGTTCGACTTCCGGTTTAAGATTGTGAAGGACGCGCAGTACGAGCTGGAGGCGGAGGCGTGCGCCAAGTGGAAGGGAGAGTCAGACGCCTCCGACATGGCCGTCATG
Organism: Epizoanthus scotinus; assembly: GCA_024757865.1. NCBI lineage: Eukaryota > Metazoa > Cnidaria > Anthozoa > Zoantharia > Epizoanthidae > Epizoanthus > Epizoanthus scotinus. The sequence goes on along the minus strand of JANUFV010106722.1, from coordinate 1,452 downwards.
GAGGTCGACATCATCTCGGGCTTCTCACTGGATACTGAGCAGGCTCAGAAGGTATTTGGTTTGTCAGTTCCCGACACAGTGCGAAGGAGATGTGTGAAGAATATTTGTATTTTTTTACTTTCGTTCTTGGCAATCGTTTGAAAGCGAAATGATATCTTGCAATGAAGGTTGATTGCTATAAATGCATAGGTCATGGTTTGCATTGGTATTTGTTTCAAAACTAAATAATAATAATAATAATAACTTTATTACAGTGTCAGCATATTTAGCTTTACAACTAATTGGATTATAAAACAATGAAATTGTTGTAGAGAAATTTACAATAGCTAAAATATTATCTACCATGTACCACCATTCCATACAATATATCTCGTGGATTTATGATTAACTATGAAATGCATTTCTTACAAAGCTGATGTCAAACAAAGAGCTGTCTCTCAAGCGAGTCGATTCAAGTGGTCGCAAAGTCGTGCTGTATTTTGACGAAGTAAGTTGAATTCTCAACACCATTACAGCAACTTATATACTTTTGTTTTTAACCCATCTACAATTAGGGTTAGGATTTGGGTTAGGGTTAGGATTTGGATTAGGGTTAGGGTTAGGGTTAGGGTTATGATTAGGGTTGGGGTTAGGGTTAGACTAGGGTTAGGGTTAGGGTTGGGGTTAGGGTTAGGGTTAGGGTTGGGGTTAGGATTAGGGTTAGGGTTAGGATTAGGGTTAGGGTTTGGATTAGGGTTAGGGTTAGGATTAGGGTTAGGGTTTAAGTTGGGGTTAGGATTAGGGTTAGGGTTAGGGTTTAGTTTGGGGTTAGGATTAGGAATAGGGTTAGGATTAGGGTCAGGGCTAGGGTTAGGGTTAGGGTTAGAATATTTTTCAGAGTTGCTTTCGTCTAACCTCCTCCGCAGGCAACTCATATAGTATTTCGGCAAATGTTCGGCAAATTAGTGATGGTAATTGATAGCAGATGGGTTGCAATTGCAGGGTGTAAAGAAGAAGAAGGGAATGGGGACGAGACCTCGGACGCTCAATACAATTACTCTCACTTGCCATCATTTACCCTGTTTTCCCTCATTTTCCCTCATTTGTCGAAAATTTGCCGAAACACTATTTGAGTTCGTTGCGGAGGTGACTATTTTTCGTCCTCTGTTTAACAATTGAAGCGACTTCGTGTTTTAGATTCGTAAATCGAAGGAGACGTGTGTGAAGCTGCGGTTCGAGCGAAGTCATGATGTGTGGAAGGCGCAGCCTGTACCAGCAGTACTCTACGACTACTATCACCCAGGTAACAGCGATATACCATGTGGGACTATATTTTCGTGCGATTTTTGCGGGTTTTTGGACAATTCGCAAAAAGAAAATTCCCGCAAATAAAATTTCCCGCAAATAAAATTTCCCGCAAAAAAAATTCCGCAAAAACAAATTCCATAAAATCAAAATCCACATTTTCCACTT